>BROG01001471.1:20000-42500 GCA_030159075.1 Atrina japonica | reverse complement strand
TCAAATACGAAAGAATTTTTTTGATTATCAACTGAATTCTGACTTTTTATCTTTATTCGATTTTATCTTATATTATGCTATTTAGATTACTTACTTTCTCATCAAAATTTAACGTCGGGATTATTTTGGAACAGAGGAATTGTTTATAAAATACTCTACATCTCAACCCTGTTGCACAACATAATTTTAAATTTAATGTACAGATAGCCGATTGGTTTGTCTTCGATTAACGTAACGTATTGCGCAACTGGGTCCTTGACTTTAATTAATTCCCATTGTTGTCTTCATTTGATTTGTTATTCTGTATAATCGTCATTCAAGGTCATTTTAATGAGTAATGTTCATGCACGTATTAATCCCCCTTTAAAACATTTCACACATTGTTGACGCATTTGTACTTCGTATCTGTGTGCATGTTTTGTAAATTTTCAGACAGTTAGACTTTAGGCCTGTGTATGGAAGCACGGATGTGATTTAAGAATTTCCTGAATCTGTCTTTCTCTTTAGGGCAGCGAACTTACCGTGGTTATAATTAGTGGATAATGCGGGTACACATAACAGGGGCTGATACATATATTTTGTAGTGGCTAATTACTGAATACCAACATTACAACGACAATTGGACAGACAACGTCAATCCCAGCCAAGCTTTTCCGTGAAAGATAAGGAGGAGGATTTCATAGGTCTAAACCGCTAGTATATCAAAGTTTTTGTGTTTCTGGAATTCATCAGGACCAGCATGGAACATTTTTGTACATCGGGAAATTCCTGAAAGTTACAGGTGTGGGGATCGTTTTCTCAAGAATCACCTGTGTTGGTATCCTGCAACACGTTCTACATGTTTTGTGTGCTGAAAACATGGACATTTTGCAAAGGTTTGCTTTTCTTATGACCACGACTGACCGTTCCTTCCCAAGGATAAACCATCCACTGCATATCGTGGTACACCACGACAACACTGAATTCAGCTACGGACACAGTAAGGACCTGTCCAAAGATGACCCACACTGTGGAATCCGCTTTGAAATTATTACCAAATATAGATTTGACATGTAGAGATGATCACAAAAATCGTGTCGCAACTGTAATACCACTAAAAAGTACGAAAAATCGCAAGCAAACGGCGGAGAGATGCTAAACGGATCCAAGAATATTACAGCAGAAACAGGCTTTGTTGTACTCCCGTTTAACGACTTAACAACGGGAGAGATAAGATTGGAATTAAAATCTGTAACTGCACACGACCAGTTCCATATTATTAACAAAGAAAAACAAAAAATCAAAAACCAAGTTGTATGAAATAACAAACACATGTGAACAATATAAAAAAATTCAGATACTAAAGTAGAAATCAATAGAATGTCCAGGACGTTATCAACTCCATATCTGCAATTTTTTTATATAAAAAAATATCAGATACCAAAGTGTAGGTCTTTAGGATATTCAGAACATAGATACAAATTCCGGAAAAAATGGACAGAGACCGACCTCTTGAAATCAGGAGGTGAGTTCAGGTGCCATGGGGGAGTAAGCATACCCTGTCGACCGGTCACACCCCCTTGACTCAAGTCAAGTCCAATGAAACACGTATCCTCGTCATAATTGGTACAGACGTCTCAACAACAGCCAACAAAAAGGCAACTCAACATTTCAATTAGCGAAACAGAGTAATTGTAAACAAGCCTATTATACCGACCATAAAATTTGCGGAACGTTGACATTAAATGCGGTTTTTGATATCCCTGTGTCAATAATTTGTCATTGAGTAGTTTAACTCTGTATATGAAATATTCATATATTGTACACGTCTTGGCATATCGGATCATTTGTGAAATATAAACTCCATATGCGGGTGACTGAGGGATATTACTACTAAAATGTAAACTGAAACGAGAAGTTATCACACCTACACAGGACAAACAATCGACAAAAAACTCAACTCGTTAACAGTCAAAACAATATAAGTGTTTTACATTGTGTGAATTAATCAAATTAAAAGGATTCGGACGTAAACCAATAAATAACACATCTTCTCAAAGACCAACTGTATCAAATTTTGAACGAAATCCCATTTTACTTCTTATCTATGTACATATATTTTGTAGTAAATTTTCAGACAGGCTTCGTATTGTACGGCTGTAATTTGGGATATCCAGAATTTACCTCTCCGACCTATACAATAAAGTCATATTGTGATAAATCTGTGATACTATTTTATCATGGTCAAATATGCAAAATAGTAATAACTGTCGACAATCGACACCGTTACCTACATATTTTCTTCGTTCAGTCTGCCATGGTGGGTCTAAAGAGGGGTGAAGTTTAGAATTGATAAAATGCGTGTGTGTGTGTGTGTGTGTGTGTGTGTGTGTGTGTGTGTGTGTGTGTGTGTGTGTGTGTGTGTGTGTGTGTGTTTGTGTGTGTGTGTGTGTGTTTGTGTGTGTGTGTGTGTGTGTGTGCAAGAAGTTTCAGTAGTGTTTAATGACTCGCTGGTATTGTAATTACAAAGGAATATTAAGAAAAATGTATGTGTTTCGGTCCGGGTGTTTCATTCATCGAAGGGAATAACATATTTTAAACAGCATGCTAATCTTTTAGAGGTAAATTTGTTTTAATTTTGTGTCTGATCTAAAGGTACCTATTGATCTCTCCTAGTTTATAGAATTAAAAAAAAATATTCCGGGAAGCATCACCTACCTTTTGTTACCTGTCCATACGACATTTCCACTGAAAACCCCTTTATTTGGTATGCTGTGTACAAATCAGCGACTTCGGAAGCAAAAAGCTAAATCAATATGGGCGTGCAAACTTTTTTTTTATTTAGCAAGATAATATTTCGTTACTTGAATACGCAATGATAACACTTTTTAATCTTTATTTAGGCCGTGGAGTTCTGAATTTAAAGTTAGTCATGTAAAATTATGTACATGTATATCATTTCCCATTCCCGCGTTCCTGCGCCTTTGAATGTGTTACTTTCAGTACAAAATAAAAACTATGTGCCTGAAAGTTCAATCTCGTTTATTAACTCCACAAAAGTTTCAAAACGTATTTCTCGGCTGATTGTTGTCTTGTTGATTAACTAGGACTTTAAACATCGGTTCTGAGGTTCAAAAATGTATATAGCATACAACACTTCTGATTTAATGATGTATTAACTTACCCCCCTGCCTTGAAACAATGAAATCTAGAAACACCTATGCACCATTTGTTCAAATCTATTCATTTTAAATTATGAAAACTAAAGGATACATTTGATCCGTAACTTTTAGATGATTAATAAATCGAATGAATTAAATAAATAATATATGTTCGGTGAATGTCTGTACATTTTCGAAATTGTACCTTTTGTCAGTTAGAAGCTAAAGTACAGCCAGCAGTACTAATTCTTTAACATCTAATTCGCTTTACATACAATTTATATAGCGAAAAGAACAATTACAGTTTGAACTTTTAAATATCCCAATTTAATTCTAGATTGCCATCTTAGGGTTCGTCAGACAAATTAAAAAATATTCTCGGGACAAAACCCCGAGACACATTTTGATTGTGTATATGGAAGCTAAAATGCATTTTCGGGCTTTAAAAATGTAATATTAAAAAAATGCAAGGAACATTAAACTTTTGACATTCGGCATCTGACAGCTTATTAATGCCACTCCATTTTTTAATATTTTGGAGGGGTATCAATTTTTCGAAAAACTGAAATGTCCACATCTAGGAGCAATGAAAAGAAAAATAAATAGTAATAATAATAGTAATTATATCACTACTACTACTACTAATGAAAACCACCCGGCAGTCGCAGCTTGAAATCTGAATTTTCGTTAGATCGATTTATGGGGTTTTGTTTATGTTATTTATTCCCCCTTTTATGTTACAAAATTTGCCGTCTACTTGATTTTTAACGCGTGCTATACTTCTTGATTGTTATCAAATAATTAACCATAAATTATGGTGAGAATAATGTTCAAGCATCAAAGTTAGATTGGGACACTGGGACATGTGTCGTGGACAATATTTACACTGCCCTTTGACAATCTTACCGCAGCTGAGAAAAGTCTAAAGACGTATATTGGCCTGCGAATTTTTCCATTTTTACCCAGATGAGTATATTCTTAACTTTGTAGAATGAGATTTGTTCCTTTTTTATAGACTCGGACCCTGATATTTTCTTTTTCAATTGATAACACGACGATGATTTCTAACTTTGTCCATGGTTTGTGGCAATTTGTTATCTATAACATTTCAATACCCAAATAATTTGAGGTTCGTTTGCATCATTTGCATATTATATCTGTATGACAATAGCGTAAGCGTAATATGTAGAGGACAAACAATTTAAGTGTGGCACACAGTAGCTGCCGTAAATCTAAACTGAAAACGATCGGACAAATTAATCAAGTATTTGTATATGGATACCACACTGGACCTTATTTCAGAAAATAAAGAGGGGTAACAGACTTTATACTTGTGCATTGCTCTTATTTGTTATTTTACATTTAATACAGGAAGTTGAAGTAGACAAAATTTAACTAACTAATTTGGCAACACAGGAAATGGCCCTTTGACTAATATATAAATACCACTATTATTTCTCAATTCATAAGATATACATGCATTTATGTGTACAACACTTTCCTGACCTAGAGATTAGAACATTGCGCTTTAACGTATGGAAACACTACTTTCTGGTCAGCGCAATCCCGCCAAAACAAAATTAATACACAGGACTAAATTACCGATACGGTTATGTAGGGGTATTTACTCAATAAATGAAATATAATTCAGCATAATCCGAATTTGGGAGCCACATCTCAATTCTACTTAGATACAGTAATATACAAAACCCGTTTTAAAGGCATGCAAGTAAGGTTAGCGACAATACATGTATTTTTGTTATATCAAACGTGAAAAAGACATACAGCTCAAATCAAAACAATTACGATTTGTTTAAAAAGAATAATTTTCTAGTGAATGTACTCACATTGTGATCCGCATTATGGAGTTATGCTGCTCGCCATGTAAGATCATCAAATATCATGTATCCAGTGCATAAGGAAGTTTTTATTGTATTATGATTCGCTTTCAATGTTAACATATTCCAGTAACTACTAACACGGGATGTAATCTTCCTCGTATTTCTGTATGTCAATGAACAAATGTTCGAGCATGACGCGACTAAAAGACATTGTCATTTTAACTGAGGAACACCGCCAGTATCCTCTCGAGTACATTGTGACCGGTTTATCTCCTCCACGGTTAAAATTGGTTCATCACAATACAATTGACAACTAGTTGAACCTTGCATTTGAAAGAACACAAATATCTGTTTAATTATCAAAATGTCAACATTTCAATATTCTTTATATATATATATATACATATATATAATACACATCCACCCAACACCCACCCAACTCCGTATGCAATTATTTAAATAACTAAACATAAAACGTCCACAAATTTTCTTATCAGGATTTAAATGGCTTTACTTAAAGACTTAATACAATAAATTATGAATTTGAATTAAAAACATATATTTGATTATGTAAAAAGTAGCGTTTTGAATTTACTCCAGTAAATTAAAAAATTACAACATGACAGATATATTAACATTCGGTATCATTGAATACGATTACTACTATCTCCACGGGATTTCTTTCAAAGTCCTCTTTCAATAACTGTTTTTCAATTAAAGTAGCCAAGCATAAAATTTTCGTCCGATATTCTCAATAAATGATGTGACAATCCAGTCTTGTTGGTGGTTGTCATAACGACGCTTTTACAGCGGGAAAGTTTAACCTATTTGTTTGAATTATTTGGCAAAAATCAATAAATAAACAAATGTTTTAAACATTTACTTAGTTTTCTTTGAAAATTAGCTATAAACTACGTGAAGTACACAGTGTGCACAATATTTATTCAGGTAATTTCGTAATGAACAGGACAAGATATAGTGAATGCTTATATATATATATATATATATATATATATATATATATATATATATAATGTGTGTGTGTGTGTGTGTGTGTGTGTGTGTGTGTGTGTGTGTGATGTGTGTGTGTGTGTGTGTGTGTGTGTGTGTGTCAGTGTGTGTCAGTGTTGTCAACGAGTGACCGGTTAACCGAGTACTCGTCGGATTGTCCGATTATTCAATGCTGAAATCAGTGTTCGGTTACTCAAACTTAATTTATAAAACGCTTGCGTTTTGCATTTTTTAAATATATACACATAAAAAATGATCTGATTTGACCCACCGTCTATCCTCGTTAGGTTTATACAACAATTAGTGTCTTTATAAGTGTCACTTGGTTTGCTAAATCCAGCGGAAGTTGTATGTATTTTATATCTGGGAGATATATGTATATATGATGAATTGTTTTCAGTATAAGAAGTTAGTTTTAAGATAATTTTGTCTTTAGTATTAAGCTTAATCGCTTAATGAAATGCCACCATGTATATCGAAAATTTAGAAAACATATATAGTTATTCTAAACCATGTCTTTGAATAGAACAATACATTGCTGAATGCATGTAGAGTACTGGGGTTCTAAACTCAATTAAATTTGCTTAATTCAGTAAACACAAAACATTAAAATATTATAGGGGAGCATATTCCGGAGTCTTCTTAATTTATTTCCTGACCTATTAACGCCCACTGAATCGTCCATTTTTAATGTCATAAAAGCTATCAATATGGTATTTTAGATAAAACAAAAAGGCCATTCCCTATATATTATTCGAAAGCTTTAGAATCCCCCGCGGAGCTTTTAAAATTAAACGTTTTTCCTGATATCAAATAATACACCTGCTCGCCGATGACAAATAAATATCTCATTGGACCTCCAACTTCTATTAATTCCTGTGTCTGCACGTGCAACCGGGTACTCGATTTGAAAAAAAAATTAGGTTAACCGGTTACTGGAGATTGACCGATTTGATATCCCGTATGTATGTATGTATGTATGTATGTATGTATGTATGTATGTATGTATGTATGTATGTATGTATGTATGTATGTATGTATG
Organism: Atrina japonica; assembly: GCA_030159075.1. Lineage (NCBI taxonomy): Eukaryota > Metazoa > Mollusca > Bivalvia > Pterioida > Pinnidae > Atrina > Atrina japonica. The sequence goes on along the minus strand of BROG01001471.1, from coordinate 35,466 downwards.
TATGTATGTATGTATGTATGTATGTATGTATGGATAGATAGATAGATAGATAGATAGACAGACAGATAGATAGATAGATAGATAGATAGATAGATAGATAGATAGATAGACAGATAGTTAAATAGATAGATAGATAGATAAATAGATACATGAATAGATAGACATTGAATTCAAATGTCGAAGTTATATAACTTGTTTTAATCTACATTCTCAGTCTCTAATTATACTCACTCTTTTTATTTTAATTTGTCATTATTTGACCATTTTTCTTCGGGAATACATACACACCACACACAGATCTATCTCTCCGATCTGTACAAAATGGTTAATCTTTCGTTACATCTCTCTCTCTCTCTCTCTCTCTCTCTCTCTCTCTCTCTCTCTCTCTCTCTCTCTCTCTCTCTCTCTCTCTCTCTCTCTCTCTCTCTCTCCTCTCTCTCTCTCTCCTCTCTCTCTCTCTCTCTCTCGGCATCTCTCTCGTCTCTCTCATCTCTCTCTCTCTCTCTCTCTCTCTCTCTCTCTCTCTCTCTCTTCTCTCTCTCTCTTCTCTCTCTCTCTCTCTCTCTCTCTCTCTCTCTCTCTCTAATCTTTCTCATTCTCTCATCTCTCTCTCTCTCTCTCTCTTCTCTCTTCTCTCTCTCTCCTCTCCTCTCTCTCTCTCTCTCTCTCTCTCCGCCTCTCTCTCTCCTCTCTCTCTCTCTCTCTCTCTCTCTCTCTCTCTCTCTCTCTCTCTCTCTCTCTCTCTCTCTCTCTCTCTCTCTCTCTCTCTCTCTCTCTCTCTCTCTCTCTCTATATATATATATATATATATACTTACATATATTTAATTCGAGCTCAACTGATAAAGACTTATTAACAGACACGACGATCGTGGGGATTTGACCGTCGATTTGTTTTTAGAAAATATGATCTTTAGTTTTATGTGTATAATACTAAAAACCTGTGACAGTCATATGATATCTTGAAGTGGACACAATAACTGTGGTGTTACCAGTACCAAAATGTTTGCAATATATGATTAGATTGTTTCATATCCTATCTATAATACATTTTTATCTAGTATTACCTTGCAAGTAAACTGTATTCGAGTATGAACTACACACTCTGATTATTACGTCTGGATACGAAACAGGCAAGTCAGTGATGAGAAGTCAGAAAGGACTAACCAATGGATATTTGTTATGTTAAAATAGAGATAGAAACGGATAAAATAGAACGGATATTTAGTAAATTTCAGATACCAAAGTACTTTCCAAGATGTCTAGGTTATGTCGGTATTTCGGTACCAGCTGATAATCTTACACTAAAGTAATGATCGGCAATGATAACATCATTTGATTTCCATTTTTTCTAAAAACTAAGATAGTAATCATTTCAGAGTGGTTACCTTTAGACGAATTTTGACTATACTTAAAGATTTATAATTTGGCATTGTGCAGTACCACTTTCTCTCTTTCTCTTTGCAAAACACACACATTTTTAAATTGGAGCTCAACTGATGAAGTATAATTGACAGAGACGATATCGTGTTGAGCATTTTAACTTTAAATTATGTTTATAATATATATAATGGAATACGCGAAGAATTTAAGAAATATGGATCCAAATGTACAATTCTTATCAAAACAGTAAAAAATACTTTTTTCAGACACAAACAAGAAAGTAAATGTTCATGCAAATGCTGAGTCGAAACCAGATATATCTAACAGTCATAGAACAGTACAATCGCCAGTTTTGTTGACTAAAGTAAATATACTTTACCACAAATATACTATTATATAAGATATGTTGGGAATGGAAGAAAAATTATAATAGATATGCCTGGATTAGATATATTAAAAAGCATAACAATAAATGGCCTGAAAGCCACTTATTTCAAAATTTCTATGTCTACTTGGTATACCGATGTACCAGTACTAAGTGGGCTTCAACTTGGAGACCATTTGCCATCTTTATACAAACTCAGCTTTTACACGTACAAAACAGACAAAACTATAACATGTAATCTGGTATGACATTGCGTTCTCAGTCTTTACATTAAGTAGCAATCTTAGTTTTGATGTTAAGTTTGTGAAGTATGTTTTAAACCTCTCTATTCTTTCATTTTCAATGGCCAATCAGTGCAAAGTTATTTCTCCTACACGCAAAATAGGAAGATTTATATTATTAGTGGAATACCTTTCTATAGTGTATCAGACGGCATGATACAGTTACAGTACCATAGAGCGATTAAGCAAAATTATTACCGAGACCATATCTATTTCCCCGAGACTTTGGCGAGGGAAACAAGTTTGGTCAAGGGGAACCAGAGGGGTATAGTGTAACTGTTTTAATGTACGAGAACAAACATGCTGTACTTGACGGAATGACTATTCACTCCTAATATAACTCATTGTGTAACTTTATGAATACATAGGCTTTGATATTATCTTATAGCCATGCATTATTTTAACCATTAAACGAATACACAAGGTATTGTACTGAAAAATGAAAATAATCATGTGAACCATATACATTGCAAAAGTCATTGTAAATCTACCACAATAGCTGTAAGACAAAAATGCAGGGTTTGATTTTTAAAAGTAGCGCATGTTACAATATAAGAAAAAAAAACTTATAATATATCATTATACTGTGCGATGTTGTGCATACTTCCGAAAGCAGACATGAGATGAATAAATGACTTGAAGAAAACAATTGTGTCCACAAAAATTCAACATGATCAGAAATATATGATTGAATTTTGAGTAATGCATTTATAGGTTTTAGCCATATTATCTGGACTGGCATTTGATGGTTTATAATACTTTGGGGAAAATATCTATGTACATTTAAAACATTCAACATCATCCATTGAGAACAGTTATGAATAAGATAAATTGCTGTCGATGTTGTATTCACAGTGCAACACTAAAGAAAGGGAAACAAATGACATTCTGCATACCTGTATATTTTACCTTTGTTTAATTTCTGCCATTTTTGCCCTTAGATGAGAGGATAATATTAAAGTGAAAGCTTAATAGTTGAAGCCTGCCGTCCATGATATTATAGTACGTTATGGTGAATTTGAGATGAGGGAAATATATTTTATTTTATTGTAAAATGGCAAAACCGAAAAAATGGGGGATAAACAGATAAGTATTAAGTATGGTTTATAATATGATTTATAAAAACAAAGTCTGTGAAACGGAAATAGATCTCTTACTTAATCTAATACAGTATGCAGTAAAATCGGTTCATTACTAATTTCAGTGGAACCTACAAATAAATGTCAAACCGAATTTTTTTTAAACATTTTGTTTTTCATTTAAATGACTAAGCAGCTAGCGTATTATGACTAATTAACTAATCGCGACAAAAATACATGGCCATTTTCATATACAACTATAACTTGTAACTTGTAATTTTGTATGACAATTATGTTATCATTCGTTACTTTAGATGAAATCTTATATTGTATGAAGTATACTTAAGCCCCTTTCATTTCTTTCATTTTCAAGTACCAGTGAGTGTGAAGTCATTTCTCTATACAAAACAGGAAGATTTATATCATTGGTGGAATTATGAAAATATATATCTTATGATGGCTTCTTTATGTACGGTCTACTTTATAAATAAGAGTACAATCTGAGAGACATAGCATTTCTTACTGCATGTGCATTTATTAACTCATTACATTTCCAGTATGTGTCTGTATGAGCTGACATCAAGTTTCATATTTTATCTATGACCTCATCACTAGGTAATTGAATTGACGGAAAGACTTGAGCACCTCTGATATGTGTCACAACATAACCAGAGATAACACTTTGTTGTAAATACTACAAGACTATTTGTTCGGTTTTGGCTTTGATTTGTTTTACTACTGTTTTTAACCACATTCAGCATCCCGATTTAATCTGAATGGAAAACACCCAATTACCGCGTGCGTGTACTTGAAAGCCACGCGATGCTGCTTTAACACATACTCCTAATGACTGGAGTTTAATTTATTAAAATTGTTAGAATTACTCTTTTAATGCATGGTTCTTTCTAATTTCTACACAATATTACACAACAACACCACCACACAGCAGCAGAAGGGCGACGTTGCCTAAGCGTTTGGAGTATTAAGTCCTGAATCATGAAGTATCTCACCTATGGTTAGTGCCTTGGCAAGACATTTCCCATTTTTTCAACTTATTATTTGTATTCATATCGATATCTACAGTTTCGTGCAATATCGGGGCACGTTAATGGTTATGTTAACAAGTAAAAAGTCGTCCGGTACAGGGTGGGGTTAAAATATGTATATCTAGTATATTGTATCATTACAATGATAGTATAAATTGAATAGCGAAATATTGTACAGTGGCAACACGTGTATTGTTAATGTATACTGTGTAACACAGTTACTATTTTGTGAGAGTTTTACTAATGCTGTAAGAGTGTGTACTTCGTTATGAGTATAAATGTACTAAGAGTTATTCGATGCATTGTGTAATCATATATTCGTTATCAGTATAGGTATACACGGGATACTATACACTGTGTACTTCGTAATTAGTGTAATTGTACACCGGGTAATACAATATATTATGTACTTCGTAATTAGTGTAAGTGTACACCAGGTAATACAATACATTGTGTACTTCGTAATTATCAAAAGTTTAAACAACATACTGTTTAAGCCAAAATGTTTGCGATGATTCCATTTTTTTTTTCATTATTAGGGAGGTTGTTGTGATTGTAAAATTGAATATCGCTTACAATTAATTCATTATCGTATGTAAGAGTTAGTGTTTTTAATCATAACATCGTTGAAATCACTCATCGCCAAATTACAAAACGCTAAATTTGCGCTAAAATGCTCATTTATACGTATCCGAAATACGCAAATGTTACGTTAAATTTCGATTCGGTAAGAAATGTACAAATCAAAGGACCGGAAGTACTGTAAGCCGGGCTTACAAAAACCCCAAAATATAGTATTGCCTATTATCATTCTGATGGTAGTATTAATTCCTAAATACTCTCAGAATGTTTTATTTCTTTCTTCCTACATATATGTTTTCATGTCTTCATTCATACATGTATTTTTTATTTATTTATGTATTTATTTATTTATTTTTATTATTATTTATTTATTTATTTATGTATGTATCTAATTATGTGTTTATCTGTCTACCTTTTTTATCTATCTATCAATTTATCTATCTATCTATCTATCTATCAATTTATATAATTATCACATGCAATGTGTTCATGATGTTGTTATTTATCCATTTGATAATTCAAATTTCAGTCTATTAATTCATTTTTCATTTTCTAATAATATATTCATTTCTGTCTGCTGCACCGAATATCAATGCATTTAAATTTTAATTCTTATTACTGAGTGAGTAATACACAGTTCCTTTAGCGGTTACCTTTGCTATATATTCGATGGACAATACTTGTTTACGATTTCATATCGATACGGATTAACGTCAAATGAGTTTAAGTTTTAAAACAATAAATATATCTTTCAGTGTGTCCGTTTCCATTCTTAATACGAGATTCAACGGCGGTACGATTTTGCTGGCATTCTGTCGTTTTAACTACAAAGAAGCTATCGTTTATTTTCTAACTAATAGTTCAAAATCATATGTCTCAGTTTGACTGTTGTTTGAGTTAACTGTATGAAAACATACGAGATGCACTTACCCGTGATATAGTTTTACCAACACCATTTAAACTGCTTTCTTGTTCAAATATTAATATTGATTTTAATATCATTTGAAAATTACACTGATTAAAAATAAAGTTTCAATATTTTATAATCCAAATTTCGAAATAGTATCTGCCTGTTGTCATGTTAAAGAGCTTAAATATTATAAAGGTACATGTCAGCTGTATTGGTTGCAAGTTTTACTTTTGATTTAGCGTTACAGGTTTAAACATAAAGGTTGTATTTACCTATCGAGTATCAACATATCGAGCACATTTTACCTGTTAAATGTCCTTATTTACAAGATTTAAAATGACATAACTATTTTCGCATACAAACTATACACAATACCATATTAATTGATACGGATGCTACGCGTTCTGTCTTGTCTTCCTTGCTTCAAATTACATAGAGTTGTCTCTCTTTGTCCACTCGACCAATTACTACTATATGTGTAAGATATTATCCGTATGCAGAATGATACAAACTTTTCCTCATTTGCTATAGTTTATGATTAGATGGAAATTCCAGATTTATAAATGATTTAGATCATGTTATAACAAATCCAGAACACCTAAATACACGTTCACATAATAAATGAACATTTTATCATACCATGGATGCAGTTTCAATTTTTAGTAACACGCACACCAAAATATACTCAAGAAGACGATTGCGCAAAACTCAACGTTCGTTATAACCGGTCATGGCATGTTGCAATATGTCCGGCAAAAAAAAAATTAAAACATTTCGACATTTGAAGATGACTTTGTATAGACTGGTGAAGATGACAACTGTAATGAAAATGCTGATATCTGATGCATTATTAATAACCAATATTTGATTATTAATTATTTATATACATACATTATGTATATTTCCCTTAAAAAATATATTTCAAATTAGAGCTCACCAGATGGAGTGTAATTGACAGAAAACATCCTCTATATTATATGTATATATTGTGGCTTGACGAGCAAAGTCCCAGTCCAATAAAAGCAATAAATCAGATTCAAATTAAATTATGTATTCAAATTTATGATCCAAATGTCCATTATCAACTCAAAATATAGACACAGTTTATCAAACACTCTCATACACTTTTCGAACAAACACAATGCTATTTGATGGAATATTTACAAATGAAAATAGTTATTTATTAGAATAAAAACAACAACTACCTAAACAACTACCTCTGACCTAATTCATAATATAACATCTGATAACATATGAATCGGTCTTCATTAGTGATATGTATCACAGCATTTGCCAGTTTTTTTTTACCTTAGATGAGAGAGCGAATTAAAGTGAAATGGGAATATTCAAGCTTAGTAATTTACACTTATATACAGTATGGTTTGTAAAACCAGACTTTGCAAGACAATATATGTCTTATACATTAGAAATTGTTGTTCCGTCAGTACCGATTGTAACGAGGATTTATTCCTCACATTTTCATTTATAATTGACATTTGACTCACAAAATTCGAAAGTATAAACATTAAAAGAGATGCGCTTGTCCACTGCTCTGATTCCTTTATTAGTATAATGTTGTATTATTTAAATAAACTGTTTCCAGTAAAAGGTAGAGAAGTTAGATGAATGCGTGATGGTCATTATAAATACCATTGGTTTTCATCTATCATGTTCAGGTATTGACTTACAGGAAAATACATATTTTTTGTCCATGACTTTGATTTGATTTCATTTGTTTTTTTTGTTTTACGCCATACTCAACAATTTTTCAGTCATATGATGGCGTCCAGTTATTATTGGTGGAGGAGAAACCCCGGTTACCCGGGTAAAGACCACCGACCTTCCGCAAGTAATTTGTCCATGACTCTACAATCAGATACTTATGTATTAGCTGTTGTTTAACGTCCCACTCAAAATCCTAGTACGGTCATTGAGCAGTAATGTGCCAACAACTACTGTGATATGGGGCCTCGGTTTTTATTGTCTCACTCGAAGGATAGGAATCCGACCTGCCGCAAACTGAACTCGAACTCACGACCTCACCGTCAAGAGTCGAGCGTGCTTTGGTTGAGCCAGGCCGGCTCCATTTAATAAAACATTGAAATCCTCCACAGAGAAGATAAAATATACATTGTACATTCAAACATTCATCCTGGGACCTCCAGACACTTCCAATACAATTAGTATTGCCATGATGGATCATACCACTGTCACATGTCCATGCACTTCATCTCCTTTCAAATATAATCCTATCGGGCATGTCATTACCGCCCACGTTTCTATTGTTTAAAATAAAAGCCTAAAAAATCTTATTATAAGGGGCCCTAAATACCGGGAAGTCCGTTCCTTTAATGGCGTCAGAATTTCAGTTTATTTATGGATTCTGTCGAAGATTATGCCAGACGATGAGCCAAACATGAAGAGGTAGAACCAGACACTCCGTCTGAAAGTCATACGATGGTTGATAAAATATCTTATTCGAAGACTTAAAGGGACTATAACACACGTTATTCCTCTGTATTCATTGACCCAGAAGTGGTAACTGAACTGGATAGATTACATGACGAATATGTACTGATACCAGCAGACAAAGCCTCAAATAATATAGTTTTTATTTGTAAGGTACATTACTAGAATTGTGTATTAGGGTTTAATACGAATTTTGGTAATCCTACATACACACGTAGCTCAGTTTCAAAGGACGAGATCCTACAAAATCACGTTTCCGTATTACGCTCATTTGATATACCTACAACAGATACTGATTTCGAGCTACCATATTTATATTGGATACCTAAACTTCATAAAACCCCATATAAGAAAAGATGCATAGCAGGATCCAGCAAATGTTCTACCAAACATTTATCTTCACTCCTTACCAAGATATTGACATCCGTTAAGGAGAAACTTCAACAGTACTGTACAGTTGCTTATTCCAGAAGCTGTGTAAATCAGATGTGGATACTTAAAAATTCTAAACAGCTTTTAGAAAATTTGAAGGCACACAATTTTTCTCGAATTCACAGTATCAAAACTTATTACTTCTCTACCCTTTACACTACTATTCCACATGAAAAATTAAAAGAAAGACTTTTCAGCATCATAGACAACTGCTTTTATACTAAAGGTGGTACAGGAAACTTTAAATATCTAGTGATTGGCTATGAGGGTACTTATTTCGTCAAACACCACTCTGATTCTACACATAGATATACTGAAGTTGATATAAAAAAAACATGCTGGAATTTCTAATAGACAATATATTTGTAATGTTCGGAGATGTGGACTTTCAACAAACTGTCGGCATTCGTATAGGAACCAATTGTGCTCATTTATTGGCAGACCTTTTCCCTTATTCATACGAAGCAAACTCCATTCAAATCCTTCTTAATCAAAAGTAGAAAAAGTCTGCGGGTTCCTTTAATTTCACATTTAGTTATATCGACTACGTTTTGTCAATTAAAATGGCAATTTCCATATATATGCCAATGCAATATATCCCAGCGAACTAGAAACTAGTACACACGCTTCATACTTAGACATTTTACTTCAATGAAACACAGACGGGAAATTAGCAACTAAGTTATACGACAAACGCGACGATTTCGACTTTCCCATCGTAAATTTTCCACACTTAAGTAGTAATATCCCTCAGTCGTCCGCATATGGAGTTTATATTTCACAAATGATCCGATATGCCAGGGCGTCTACAACACATGGATATTTCATATACAGAGGTATACTACTCACTTAGAAATTATTGACACAGGGATATCGAAAACCGCGTTTAATGTCAACGTTCCGCAAATTTTACGGTCGGTATAATACACTTAATTGCGATTACTCTGTTTCACTAAGTGATTTGCCTTTTCGTGCGCGATTGTTGAGACGTCTATACCAATTACGAGGGGATACACTGTTTTATTGGACTTGACTGTGGACTCACGGCGTGTGAGACCGGTCGACAGGGGAAGCTTACTCCTGCATGACACCTGGTTCCACTTCTAGGTTTCCAGAGGTCCGTGTTGGTACATTTTTACCGGATTTGTAACTATGTCCCGGACATTCTATTAAATTATACTTTGGTATTTGATTTTTTTTTTACATTGATACAATTCAATGAAAATAAACTTCTAAAGCCACTACATCTCTATGTGTAACAAAACAACACGTCTGCATTACAGTTATTCGTATGTTTTATTGATACAGTACAGTTGGGAATACACATGCACTTGATAAAGATTGGTATTTCAACTGTATATTGTATAACTAGATATAGATAGTGAAAAAGAAGTGCATAATGTTAAGGGCTTTCAATATCAGTTTAACTGCTTTACTGATGTTGGACATAGCAATGCAATAAAAGAAGTAGTTACTAAAAACTTGTATACACTGAACATACATCTTTAAGGTGACCTTATCCTATTATCCCAGTAATATAAACATGTTGATGGATCAGACAGGGGAAAAGGTGTGCGTAAAACATTGTGTTTGATATAACCATTTGTATCAACTACAAAATGGAACACTTCACACCACGTCAACATTCAACAATAAGGGGGCGTATTAAAATATAATTTGATATCAATTTATAATCTAAATTACGTTCAAACCAAACTGAAATCAGTTGTAAAATGTTATGAACACATTTGTTCCTCTATAAATTAAATAACATTGGCTAAAATTGTTTTCTTGCGAAAATGATCAGGAGCAAAAAGCAGCATTTATAAATGGTGTGCCAAATGTACTAACCCTTGTGAATGATAATTTCCTAAACACATTCAGACGCATGAGAATCATTGAAACAATTTTTTTGTTAGCAACATCACCCATTTTCAAATAATTTTTAAAATACCATTTGTCCATGGGCAACGATTTTAAATCAAAATTAAATAATTAACATATACAATGTTAAAAATCACTTGGTCTCGTCGTTTGAAAGTGGGCTACGTGTGTATGCAGAATTATCCGAATTCGTGTTAAACCATGTTCTTTCAATAACCAATTATAGAAATGTGCCCTGAAAAGGATGTCATTTGAGGCCTTGTATGCTGGGACCAGTACATTTTCGTCATGTAATCTATCCAGCTCGGTTACCACATCTGCATCACGCATCACAAAATACAGATGGATAACGTGTTTACATAATTCCATTAAGTTTCCGAATATGGTATTTTATTAACCATCGTATAGCTTTATATGTATATAAGTAACTTTCTTTTTATATCTATGTATGGTCGTCTGTTTATATTTAATTTATTTACATATTTGCTGTGTATTTCTAAGAAATTGGAGGACATTCGAAAACACATATCCCCCTGTTATATTTCCTATTCATGATTATTTCGATTATTTCTGATTTAGAATTTCCATCGATGATAAATGGGGTTAAAGGTCATCATATTATGTACAAGTGTACAGATACTACACGAACATAATGACGGATTGTTTAACAACTAGGTCAGATTTTCTTATTTACTGTATTGATCAGAGGTAAGGGCGTTAGCATATCAACTGTGTTTATCTCTCAAAATGGATACTTTTCGAATGGGTTTTCTTTTGATTCAAATTTTATTAACCGAAAGTTTAGGTAAGTTGTGATCTATGTTATTTCGTCAACATTGCTATAACGGTTTACGACGGTTCTCGTTGGCTGGTTGGTTAAAACATTGTGCTTTAAACCATAATGTCTCTCATATCTGGCAAGTACAGGTTCGAGCCCCGCTGGAAAATAAGTAGACTTTTGTGATAAGGGTTGAACTTTTATTTGCATAAGGCCTCTTGGTCTCTTTCCGGATACATTTTAAACGGGTTATCTTCTCCACCATTACAATTGACTGCCACTATATAAATGAGAAAAAGTGAGTGTAGCGTAAAACACTGATCGGAAGATTTACAAAAATGATGGCTCATCTTGCTCAGTTAGCCATTGTAGGTTATGCGTTGTTATTTCCAGTTTATTTTCCAAAGATAATTGTCGTCAGTGCCGTATTAAGCCGTTCGCAAATGGGAGTACATGGCTTTCACACATGTTCTATTTTCCATCATAACACATGTCTTACTGTTGGTAATACTGTAATTATTTCCCATACACAAAACTTTCTTACTGTTGATAATACTGTAATTATTTTCCATACATAACACATGTCTTACTGTTGATAATACTGTAATTATTTCCCATACACAAAACTTTCTTACTGTTGATAATACTGTAATTATTTTCCATACATAACAAATGTCTTACTGTTGATAATACTGTAATTATTTCCCATACACAAAACTTTCTTACTGTTGATAATACTGTAATTATTTTCCATACACAACAGATTTCATACCACGTCAACATTCAACAATAAGGGGGCGTATTAAATATAATTTGATATCAACTCCTGATCTAAATTACTTTGAAACCAAACTGAAATCAGTTGTATAATGTTATGAACACATTTGTTCCTCTATAAAATAAATAACATTGGTCAATATTGTTTTTTGCGAAAATGATCAGGAGCAAAAAGCAGTATTTATAACGGAGGTGCCAAATGTACTAACCTTTGTGGATGATAATTCCCTAAACACATTCAAACGCATGGAGATAATTAAAAACCTTACAAAACAAACTTTATTTTAGCAACATCACCCATTTTCAAATAGTTTTCAAAATATCATTTGTCCATGGGCAACGATTTTAAATCAAAATCAAATAATTAATATATACAATGTCAAAAAAAAAAAAAAACACTTGGTCTCGTCGTTTGAAAATGGGCTACGTGTGTATGCAGAATTATCCCAATTCGTATTAAACCATGGTTCCTTCAATAACCAATTATAGAAATGTGCCCCAAAAAGAATGTCATTTGAGGCTTTGTATGCTGGGATCAGTACATATTGGTCATGTAATCTATCCAGCTCGGTAACCACATCTGCATCACACATCCCAAAATACAGATGGATAACGTGTTTACATAGTTCCATTAATTTTCCGAATATGGTATTTTATTAACCATCGTACAGCTTTAAGCCATCCAGACAACGTGCGCGGTTCCACGTCTTCATGTTTCCCCTAAAATGATCCGTTGTATCTCCCTCTATGTATCTAAATAACTTTCTTTTTATATCTATGTATGGTCTGTGTATTTCTAAGAAATTGGAGGACAATTGAAAACAGATATCCCCATGTTATATTTTCTATTCATGATTATTTCGAGGATTTCTTATTTAGAATTTCCCTCGATGATAAATGTAATAAAGGTCATCATATCACGTACAATTGTACAGATACTACACGAACAGAATGACGGATTGTTTAACAACTAGGTCAGATTTTCTTATTTCCTGTATTGATCAGAGGCAAGGGCATTAGCATATCTACTGTGTTTATATCTCAAAATGGATGCTTTTCGAATGGGTTTCCTTTTGATTCAAATTTTATTAACCGAAAGTTTAGGTAAGTTGTGATCTATGTTATTTCGTCAGCATTGCTATAACGATTTACGAAGGTTCTCTTCGACTGGTTGGTTAAAACATTGTGCTTTTAACCATGCTGTCTCTCATATCTGGCCAGTACAGTTTCGAGCCCAGCTGGAAAATAAGTTAAATTTTGTGATAAGGGTTGAACTTTTATTTGCAGTCTCTTTCCGGATACATTTTAAACGGGTTATCTCCCCCACCATTACAATTGACCGCCACTATATAAATGACAAAAAGTGAGTGTAGCGTAAAACACTGATCAGAAGATTTACAAAAATGATGGGTCATCCTGCTCAGTTAGCCATTGTTGGTAATGCTTTGTCATTTCCAGTTTATTTTCTAAAGATACGTGTCGTCAATGCCGTTTTATGCCGTTTGCAAATGGGAGTACATGGCTTTAACACATGTTCTATTTTCCATACATAACAAATGTCTTACTGTTGACAATACTGTAATTATTTTCCATACACAACAAATTTCTTACTGTTGATAATACTGTAATTACCGAAGCTACTACTGTTGCACATAGCTTTATAATTTGACCTCAGTGTCTGCTGGAGCCGCTTTGCTGAAGGTCGAAATTTGAAATTTGAAAATCAGTAGTCATCAGATTAAATGTTAAGTTCACAAGGTAAATTGAAGATCACTACCAAAAGCTAGGAAATAATAATAATCATCACCTTCGGAAATCCCAATCGATTAGATTTGATACGGTTTTTAGACTTTTTGATTTGTCGGCTTGTTTTTGTACGTTGTTTTAACCTGTGTCGGCTCTCCAAATGAGTGAAATATTCTCGAGTGGGACTTTAAACAACAATAAACAAACAAACAAACCTGTGTCGGTTATTTTTTGGATGGCGGAGGAAACAGTATGGTTACAATATTCTGGGAAGAGACCACAGGTCTTCCGATAATATATTGACTCGGTTTGCTGAAATTCATTGGACATGAAAAAAAAAAAACCGATTTGCTTGGTTTTGATAAATGTATCCTAGTGGTTTAAAACTGTTTTCATTTTCAATTCTAAAATCAAAAGTCGTTTTTCGCCGGTATCGCATTATTTGTCCCTATGATAGCGTGAATGTGAGGTTAATTGATAAAACCTCAAGTTACCAATTTTCTTACATAGATAAGGAAAGAAAATTGAATCGCCTATTTCGCTATGTTTCAATTATCGGAAGCTAGGAATATATATATATATATATAATATATATATATATATATATATATATTTATATATATATATATATATATATATATATATATATATATATATATATATATATTCTCAAAATTATATTAATTCTTTGTATTCTTCTGTCTGTATTATTATTGCGAAAGGTGACTGAAAACTACTGAAATCCCGCTAAATTTACTTGTAGTATAACTGCCAGTTACAAAATGTAATTCACCGTGTAGCTTAGCCGACTTGTCGGAAAAATAACAGTAGGTTGATAGACAGGATCCGGATGGATAAACACCAATTAAGGCACCGTTCCATTAGACATACACCGTGGTCTGAATATTTTGATGAATGTGGTAATGGGGTACTTAGAATACAACGTAATAAACAATAATGGAAACGAAATGCAAAAGAAGAATGTATTATTGAATTATTGAAACTATCTCTATCTAGAAAATAATATTGTATTCATACATGAAACTGTACTCCGGATGCATTGGAATATATTATGTTAACAGTCAACGTAACCAACGACATTTAACATGGCATAACAATAGTGTGATGACTTGATGGAATACCGCATAGGTACCATTTTCTTTCGGAAAATCTTATAGGTGAAAACCCTTACAAAATAATATATGTGATATAAATATTTACAATATTTTATGAAACTTTTTACTTTGTGTTAAGGAACATATATATCTAACATTATATATTAACCTAGCTAACAATCATCGCTTACGAAATGCATTGATAAAAACGAAATGTGTTAAACGGGAAGACATTTTGACTGTGTAAATATACGTATATTCTGTAGGAAAGGAATATATTCTGTTCACACACACACACACACACACACACACACACAGAGAGATATATATATAGAGATATATATATATATATATATATATATATATATATATATATATATATATATATATATATATATATATATATATATATATATATATATATATATATATATATATATATATATATATATATATATATATATATATATAATTTGTTACTTTAATATGTGCAATAATACTGAACACTGTTGGTACCGTTTCACACTTAATTTTGGCACTGAATTCAGTTAAGTTTATGACTCGTTCCAGGTGGTATATATATGCAACTAAATTGTTATT
>BROG01001471.1:0-17500 GCA_030159075.1 Atrina japonica | reverse complement strand
TAAACGAAAACAAAATATGTTCCGTTACATGTATATCTTAATTCCAAATAATTGCCTTTAAGTTTCGACTATCCATTGGTACTTTTTCATTTTTACTTCGTACATTTCTTATACTTCTGTCATCAACAGACATAAGTCCTCATTTCGTGTAACATGTTTCCTGAAATATTCCATTTTATTTCCTAGACATATGCTAGTTTTTTTTCATAACTATCATCACGTTTTAGTGGCAAGGAGTTATATTTCTGTTGATATTTGGACCGTTCATTAACGCTGGGTGAAAGTGGTCACAACTAAATGCTCACTCATACATGACAATTGATCCCACACATTGATTTCATGAGGTCTGTGTTTGTCTGTTTCTGATGTTATGTTCTGAGTGACAAACTCAATTATGTTAACCAGAGAGATGAGGGATAAGAGTACCATAGTTTCGGTCATGAAATCTCAATTGATATGGAAGATGTTTATGTGAGAGGGTTTTCAGTTTGTATTAAGGAATTGGTTTTGATTGTATGGGAAACATATCTATCACCATTAAATATGTATAACATAAAACAATCTCAAATATTAAAGTATACATCTTCAAAATGACCAGGTTATATATTCAAATTTGGTGAATATTCGACAAACAAGAACCTCTGGAAATTAAGAGGTGGGATCGGGTGCCGTCTTACGAAAAAATATGAATACACATTAAAACAATATTTATTATTATTATATTATTATTATTATTATTATTATTATTATTATTATTATTATTATTATTATTATTATTATTATTATTATTATTATTATTATTATTATTATTATTATTATTATTATTATTATTATTATTATTATTATTATTATTATTATTATTATTATTATTATTATTATTATTATTTATTATTATTATTATTATTATTATTATTATTATTATTATTATTATTATTATTATTATAGGGATCGATTTAGAACTTCTGGTAACGTGCTGTCCATGGTGCTCGGGGGTATAATTATCGACCACTTTTGCCGGAAATATCTTGAGAATGGAAATGGAAAAGAAATTTATATGAACATCGATGTTGATTAAAAAGATGATATACATGTACTTGAAAGCAACCAATGTGCCGCTTAAAATAACCAATGAGGCATTTGCGTATATTTCAAACTTAAATCTTGAACTGCAACGATACAGAAGATAACAATGTAGAAGGCTTACCTCAAGGTTGATCCTTTATTAAGGAATTATGGATTTATGTGTTTAAACCTCATTTTTTTTCTTTTTTCAATGAATATACCTAAAACGCACTATTTTAAAGCAAAAAATGAAATAGAAATAAAAATAATAATAATAAAAAAAAGGTGCATTCCATATTTTTTTTATTTTTTTTTATATTAATGTGAAGTTGATGTGTAATTTCCCTATCAAACGGTACAAAAAGGAAATCAATGAATCCATATATTACACCATCAATTTTGACATTTTAACTAGTAAAACAGTAGACTGAAGTATCTGAAGTATCATATATTGTACTTTGACAGAGGTAAATATAGCTAAACTGCATAAATAAATGAATAAATAAATAAATAAATAAATAAATAAATAAATAAATAAATAAATATATATAAATAAATAAATAAATAAATAAATAAATAAATAAATAAATAAATAAATAAATAAATAAATAAATAAATAAATAAATATAACAAAATAAAAATGTGTGCAAAACTAGTTTAACAGGTTTCTTTCATTAATACAACATAAAATGTTGTGTAATAAAAAGAAATGGACATCTATTCATATAAGATTTCAGTAAATACGGCTTAGTAGTAACCCCCCCTCCCAAAAAAAAGTGTGCCTATACACGTTATAGAGTGCAACTGTGAAATTAGAATGTGTCCAAAATTAGTTCGTCAAGTTTCTTTTATTAATACAAGTTAAATATATATTGTTTAAACAAAAAGAAATTAATATTTATTCATATTATATTTCAGTATATACGGCTTAGTAGTACCCCACCCCTTGTTTTTTTTTTCCAAAATATGTGTCAATACACAATATAATTAATAAAGAACAATGGTAAAATAATAATGTGTGTGAATCTAGTCTGACAGGTTTCTTTTATTAATACAACTTGTTTAAACAAAAGAAATAAATATCTACCCATTTCAATTTTTAGTATTCACGGCTATGTACCCCCCTTTTTTAGAGAAAAAGTATGAGCAAAATCTGAAAATGTCTTTGTTTTGACCAATCAGTGGTTTTTATTTCATTACCATAGCAACTGTTTTTTTTCCAAAATTTGTGCTAATACACAATATAATTTACCAATTGCAAGCTTTTATTTTCTTACCATGGCAACAACCTTTTTGTAACATCTACCATTGACTTCATCTTACCAAAATACCTTGAAATGTTATTTTTCAAAATAAGATATCATTGAAATACCTCTTTATACTTATTTTTAGCGAAATCTGACGATGTCAAAAGTGTTGTACTTCAATAGTTATCTCCCTTAATGTATCTATGAGGTAATCAAACAGTGAACCAAAGAGCAAATAAATATAGGTTATTGAATCTATATGTTAAAATATTTACGCCCGAATTCTTGCAGCGGAAAAGGACAGAAGTTGCACAAAGAACGAAATCGTAAATATATCAACGTATACATACAATACAAATTTAACTATATATTTTTAAAATAAAACAATAGTCATCAGTTAAATATTTTATTCAATTAACAACATGACAATGACGTAAACAAACTTGCATAATAAGTCATCGTTATAAGGGCGTATGAATAAAACATAAAAGTAGTCCCGGATATCAAAACCGGTCCCGGATGTATATGATAGGATATAACACCTGTTCATCTACTGTTAAGTAAATGGAAAACGAAAGTAGGGTGTATTATGTAATAATGTACAAATAGACGATCTATTTCACCAATTATGCATTGGATAATTGAATTATAACAAACATGAGTTGCTACACTCATTGTACTCAATGCACCTTTTTGATTTCTTTAACAAAACAGCTATTTAGAAAAACATGATATATGTTCTGTAGTATTGCATTAAGTATTTTCATTATCAAGAGTTACCACCCTTAGAAGCAGAATTCGATTGTGATGGCATTTGTTTCTGCGTAAACTGAGAAAAGTTTGTGTGAAAACGACGTTGTTTTTTTTTTCACGTAAAGACTTGACGTCACAATATATACTTGCTGTCATGAGAGATAACTCTGACTAACCTAAAGACAGAATATTGAAAAGTATCTTTGAACAATGTTGAGCGAGATATTATGAAATAATAATTGGCGTGCGCATAATACGGGAATTGTCATGGAGAAAGTTTTAAATGTACAGATATTTTTCTATTTAACAAGATTGTATACTCGAGTTTTTCATTTTAATGGTTTAAGGTTGTTTTTTTTTGTTTTTGTTGTTTCTTTTTATACTTTTATTTTGAAAATATCAAATATTTATACTTTGTCTTAATTTTTTCGTCACGTCAGTGTTTTCTGGTGTAAGATAAACAGCATAATGTAAGTCTGGTGTTGTTAAGTAAGCTATTGAAACAAACCATCGTCATCGAATGCTGTTTTACGCCACACTCAACAATTGTTCAGTTATATGGTTTCTAGTGGTGGAGGAGTGAAACCGATCACAATGTTCCAGGGAAGAGTCCACCGGCCTTCCGCAAACTTTCCTACATAATACGCTGGGGTTCCAGTGTTGGCACGATCTCTTGCATACTAAGTGAGAAACTTCGAGCTTTAAAGCGCAATGTTTTAACCACGAGGCAAATATTCTCTAAACCTTTGAGGATATATTGTCCCTTTTACTACCTTAAAATTCATGAAAGATCAAATTACCTCTTAGTGTCGAACAGATAAGATTTAAGACACATTCACAGTTACGAATGTTAGTAAAACGGATCCCAGATATCCCATCTATACTCTATGTGGGTGTTTAGTTCTTCTGGTTAGGGTAGATTTACGGTATATAATTATTCTGTCTCCGTTTTCATAGAAAACGTTCAAACTATTAAGTGATAATTTACTGTAACAAGGCATATGATAATATATTTGTCCTGTGCCAAAAATATTAAATGAAGTAACAATTACTTCTCGATTCAACGGACGACAGGCGATAGCCAGTGTTTGATTGAAGTATGCCGAAGAGCAGATTTATATTTGCGATCCACATTAAACGTTCTTTTACATCTCTGAATTTTAATCCAAAGCTGCAATGAGACTGTAACTTCAACTGTAGTGTTACTGCATTCTTTTTTCAATGTTCACTTTCATTTTCATAGTACCTCGGTAATAAAACCACAAAATAAATTTGAGTTATCAGGTGGCTAATAAAACATTAATCGAAATTCAGACATCATTGGTATTTTTCACTGAAATACACGTATTATACCATAATAATGTTTCTGTGGAAAGAAATTGATCTCTCTATCTCAATATATATATATATATATAAATATATATATATATATATAAATATATATATATATATATATATATATATATATATATATATATATATATGTGTGTGGTGTGTGTGTGTGTGTGTGTGTTTGTGTGTCTCTCTCTCTCTTTCTCTCTCTCTCTCTCTCCCTCTATATATATTTAAAATAATTCGCTCACGACCTTCACTTTTCTTTCGGTAATATATGTTGACGCTATTTAAAATATCTGCATCGCCGAGGTCAACTCGCCACAACGCTTTGTAGAAATTATCGGATGTGACAGCACAAGAGCCCTGTGTTACTTTCTGACTAACATCCCCGTCAACAGCTTCATCAGTCAGCCAGTTGTCGCTGTATTGACTGGAAGACATATTTTTTGTTTTCTTGACCGACATTTTCACTATAATGTTAAGAAAACATTTATGCTGATTTTGTTTCTTGTTTTAAATAGGAATATATTGTTGTTTAAGTTACATTAATTCATGAGTCTTGACAATCATAAGATTAGTATTGGAGACGTACATTACTTACCAAAACAACGGGCACCTTGTAGTAAATTAATTAGAATGATGACACTTGATATCGTGAACGTACCCAATTCCATAACGGTTTTATATCATGTCTCCTTAATTTAAACATATTAGATATTTATTTTGTAATAAATCCTTTGGTTGATTTGATATGCATTAAAATGTGTAATGAGTTTGCCCTTGAAATATATATATATATATATATATATATATATATATATATATATATATATATATATATATATATATATATATATATATATATATATGTATAACTATGTATATACGTGGTCTTTCAACAAATTATCGGTATCCTTATGATATTCAATTGTGTCACTTTATTGGCAGACCTGTTCCTTTATTCATACGAAGCAGACTTCGTTCAGAAACTACTGAGTCAAACGAAGAAAAAGTTAGCGGCGCCCTCTAATTTTACATTTAGATATATCGACGACGTTTTGTCAATTGATAATGATATTTTTTTATACATACGTCAATGTGATATATCCAAGCGAACTAGAAATTAAAGATAAAACAGAATCAAGCACACACGCTTCATATTTAGACATTTTGCTAACCATAGAAACAGCCGGGGAATTTACAACTGAGCTATACGACAAACTCGACAGTTTCGGCTTTCCCATCGTTAATTCTCCAGATTTAATAAGTACTAATGACCACATATTGGCCATAGATCATTTAAGTTTCCGAATTCGAGATTTTATTAACCATCGTATATGTTTTAGCCATTCAGACAACGTGTCCCATTCCGCGTCTTCATGTTCGGCCAATCGTCAGGCATATTCTTTCACAGGATGTTTGAGGTTTTTATTTTAAACAATAGAAACGTCGTAAGTGATGAAATGCCCGATAGGATTATATTTGAAGGACATAATGTACATGAATACGTGACGGTGTTATATAGAAGATGGTTGATGTCTAGCCACTGCAAAATTCATTTGTAATTGAACAGATTAGAAGCTATGCTGGATGTATATGAAATGCATGTTGTGGTTTTCAATTTAAAATATAACGGAACACAGGACTGACTTTTTGTGATTTCGAACATTGCTAATGTTTAAAGCGTCTATACCTTTATTTGTAAATAGCAGTTTGGGGAAATGACGTGTATGCTCAGAACAGTCATCTCTAGTAACGCGTGAGGGCTTGAACAGCTGTGATAAATAATGTCCATTATAACGGAGTCCAGTGTGTATTCCGGGGCTCATTCTTGCTTCCTGAAAAAGTTCATTAAGAAGTGTAAAAGGAATAGAATAAAGTTTGCTGTGAATGTGAATGTGATGAAGATCCACCTGTATGTTAACATAAGGTAAACGAAATGGGAAATTAACATTGTGTACGTTGGGTCTGTTGTATGAACGATGCAATTGACTTTGTTCACATCTTATGCTGGAGTTAAAAAGTTATCTGTAACAATATCGCATCCATGAACACAATACACATGTGATATTTGCTGAAACCTAAGAAAACTTGTTAAAACTTAACGGAAATCACATTTGAACCTGAGGTTTCAGCGGGTTTCCGTAGGTTTCTGCATGCGAAAACAGACTGGATTCATGGACGGAATATGTGTATAAATACGGAAATCTGCTGAAACCTACGGAAATCTGCTAAAACGTGACAGAAACCACATTGCAACCTGAGCTTTCCGCCTATTTTCTGCAATGCAGAAACTTCAAATTTCCACAGGTTTCCGCATGCAGAAACGGGCTGGTTTCATGGACAGCCTAGGTGCACGCATGCGGAAACCGTATGGCAACCTGATGTTTCTGCGCGAAAATTTGACGGAAACAACTCGGAAACTCAGTTTTCCGCTTATTTCTCGTTTTCCAACTTTAAATTTGGCCTTTCCAACGTGTGTGTTGTAATTTCCATCTTAAAGTTGGCTTTTTCAACTTTTTTCCTGGAATTACCTTAATTAAAATGAACGATGTGTGTATAATAGTGATATTCAATTTTAATATTCGATTTAAAGTTGTTTAATGTGTTAAATGTGCTGTTATGAATACAATGGAGTGTAAATACCTCGTATTGTATTAGAGTATATATTCCCTATTTGTTTTAGCGTATAGGAGTGTTCAAAATGGGAAGTTCTATAACCTGGCGTTCTCTGGATTCTGTGTGTGTCAGCGTATTAAGGATGATGAGACAATGCCATGCTTATAGCGAACGGTCCAACATGTATATACTTTAATCATATTGATGCTGTAACCTGACGTTCTCGGGGTGTTGTGTCTACGTATTATGGATGGTGACACAATGTCATGCTTATAGCGAACGGTCTGGTATACAAGATATTTGAACCATGTACCACGTACAAAATATCGTTAATAAATACTATTCTGTATTTATTTGACAGTTAACAAGACTCAATTCTGTAACAAGTTCAGTCTTATTGAGATATTAAAAATAAAACTCTAAGTCAACATCTATCATATTTTGATGTCGATAAAGCAACACAAGAGTTATATGTATTACCCGTCCATTGGGATTACTAAGAAATATATCGATTTTGAAAACATCTTGTATTTTTAAAGCGAAGAATTAAATCCCTTAGAGGTTATCAGATGTTTCCGTAGTTGTCATACTGCGGTTTCTTTTGTGAAAAGTGTGCAGCTTCTAACTTCAATGGATGCTGCGTTGTCAACTAGACATTAAAGCAACGTTTATAAATGTTATTACTAACTGTTCAGTGATATACAAGAGGAAATGGTCACGTTGATCCCAGAAAGGTCAGTGACATTTATATAGTAAACGACTTAGGAGGGCTGAAGATATACATTGGATATATAATCCTAATGCTGTCATGTGGGGTCGTAACCCGGGTGTGGTTGTTATGCTAGTTTCTGAAAACAATCATTAACATCCCAGTTCCATCACAATATGACTTTGTTGTAGTATATCTAAACAATACATTATAATTGATATCACAACAGTTTGTGACCAATCTTAGCTATAAATAAATTCATCTTTCTATGCCACTTGGATTCCTAATGGACCCCCAAGAAATATTTAGAGTTTAACATTTTCTATATACATGTGACATACAGACACTGAATGGTGTTTAAAACTGATGACTTGCCATTTGAATGAAACAAAATATATGCGTCTCTGTCTACAATTAATCTCTTTGAATTTCTTTTCTGTAATGAAATGGGTAAGTAGTAAAAATGGAAGAAGTACCAATAAACAATGGATATTTTAAGTCTATTAGAACATCAACGAATCACCCTTCCCTTGGGAAATGTGTACAACATTGTGTACCCGTATTATAAGCCATTTACTGGCACTAGACTACTTCTCCAGTTTCCTCCGAAAAGTAAATTGTGTTAATAGAAAATATGTCATCCGATAATTGGTCTTTTTATTTTATTTTTAAAACGAATATGTAAACATGTCCACGGATATCAATGATCTTAAATATTCCATTATTCTATTGTAAACATTTACATATTCATTAACGAAGACAGTCACACGCAAATCATGAATAACAGTCTTTCTCACATGTCAATATAAACAATAAATGTTGGCCTATCCACGGCACTTACGGCCATTGAGCAGTCAGCATTTTTAACGTGCCGACATTTACTTTGACACGGGACCTCCCGTTTTTCCTGTCTCATCCGAAAGACAGGAAACTAGACTGCCGCCGGCGAGACTCGAACTCAACACCTTATGTTCCAGAGTCGAGCATGCTACCGACTGAGCCAGGCCGGCTTATGCCTGTGTGTAGCTTTAATTTGGTATTCCACATGAAGTACATGTAGCAGAAGTAGAAAAAATCGAAATGATATTTTTGGTAAGCACAGTTAATACTTTTCATTCCTGACGTATCTCATTTGAACTTGACTGTGAACTCACGGCGGGTGTGACCGGTCGACAAGGGGCGCTTACTCCTCCATGGCACCTGATCAAACCTCTGGATTCGCAGAGGTCCGTTTTTGTCCATTTTTGTATCTATATCCTAAATATCCTAGAGGTTTATACTTTGATATCTGATATATCCATCTATCTATCTAGCGGGTAGAGTATTACGCTTTGGACTATGACGTATTCCACTACTGTTCAGCAAAGCTTCCTGTATATTAATATAAAATCCGTGCGTATATGTCATAACTTACTTATTTGTATTTAAATTTCTTGAACTTATACTAGGTGTGCGTTTTACACTTCCTCAGTGGTAACTGAATATAATCCACTTTATATGTTTGTTTTACAAACCATACGGGATAGAGGTATTACGTTTTTTTTTATTTCAGTCACTTTACATTATCCACTTCTTTAAGTAAGTTAAAAAATTATATTATGATGTAATTGTGATTATTAATATTTTATTGCCGTGTTTCTGTAATCCTAATTTGAACTGTAGAATTTTGAATAGTGTTTTCCGCCACACTTAACAATTTTTCAGTTGTATGGTGGTGGCCAGTTTTTATTGGTGGATGAGAGAACCCTGTGACAATGTGTCTGGGAAGAGACCACCAGCCTTCCGCATGTAAACTGACAATTTTGTTTCACAAAAATCAGCTCATGTCCAAGCAGAGCTCGAACCATCACTGATCAGAATTGTAATTCTAATAAAACTATTTCATGGACAATCAAGTATGTATACATAAGCACATACTTATGTGGGGCATACTTGTTTCGCCAAATAAACAGGAAGCGTTACGGCAACACAGCTATTAAACTATATGTTGGCGATACAGATCGTCAGTTATGTTATAGTATAAAACGATTAAAAACTACACATCAACTTTATAGTTTACAAAGAATTTACATTTTTAATTGTCTAATATACGGTGATTAACGACATTTATGGGATGTGAAAGTAAAGTTTATTTCAATATAAAGAAATGTGTTTTCTTATTAACAATGTCACGAGAAGTAATACTTTTAATATCCCTGTAACGTCACTAACTCTAATGTATATGTAGGGCGATTTATTCTTTCTGTCAATAGAAAACCTTGAAAGTTGAATTCAATATATAATTATACATTTTTCTATTCTAAATAACACTCAGAATAAATAAAATACCCTTGCGTGGACCTTGTAAATTCAGTACATGTACACTGTGAATATTTGGTTCAGATACAGGTATATACCATTCACTTGTTTATCAACGTGGCAGTGTTGACATTTAAATTCAATAGCATAAATATTTTCGTTATGTGAATTAAATGCTTTAAAGTAAAATATCTTGCTATCAGCCAATCACTCAAGGTCAAAAAGTAAACCACAAAATCTCACCTCTCATGCATGAGTGATTTGGTCTTTATCCTTGTTCTACCTGTCAGCAGAGATAGTGATTGCCACCGTATAACGAAAATCATAACTTTGCACGTAGCATCCGTGTGTAACCGTCGTTATATCAGCATCAGTTATAAATACGGGAAAATGATAAAATGTTTTACTCAAAGGGGCATTACCTGTGTTTACCTATATACATTCTCAGATACAAACGAATAAATCTTCAGGATGTCAGGGATACATAATTTCGGACAAACACGGAAATCTGGGAATCGAGAAGTAAGATTAGGCGCAATAGATAAGTAAAAAGTCATCTGCTAAACGAAGTGTTGCACACTGATTTCTTTTCCATAATCCATTGCATTTATACTGAATGATATCCAAGAGGATGAGAAACAACCCATATATGTATACATATAACCATTTTCTGCGAATCTGTAGCCAGCTAGTTATGGAATTCATTCTATGTAATTGGCTTTACGGTGGGAATTTGTCATATGACGTAACAGGTAAACAGCTGTGTGAGACGAGAAGTAGTCCCCCTTTTCTGTCCGGAAATACTAAATGGAACTAAGGTTTATTTTCTTACTTTTATATTATTTTGAAAGAAGCTAGTGATATGGACAATTTTGACTAAGTGTCAGATTGTATTTGAAGTTTTTTTAAAATATTCGTCTGCTTGGTCCCGTAAGGTTAAATGTGTCAGAATTGAATCGAAAAGGCAAATGGTCGCGCCTATGAGTATGCCGTATAATGTTTTTAAAACGAATTTGCGTTTGAATTCTGATATATTATTAATGGGATATTCTATAGAACGTTTAAGTGTGACTTACAAGAAGTGAGACAGCTAACATCCATTCATGACATCTGAGAGTAACCATTTCATTTGACATTTTTTTACCAAGCAGCTGGGAACCATGGTGACTGATTGGTACGTAACCTACGTAAGTAGGCGGCCTATTTCGCACGACCTGATGCCTTACTCTCTTTGTGTCTGTTTTAACTATGAAGCGAACTTTCATGTTTGTGCCAGACGGTGGTCTGTGGTTCTGGTCATAGCATGACCTAGATATATCGCGATATGGGCCTGTAGGCTGTACAATGTGCTACAGATGTAGTCTCGTGTTTCCGATTTCTTTCTGTGATTTGTATTTGCTTTGTGGTAGGCCTAATGTATGGCTTTTGAGATTAAATATATAGAAAATAAACATGTGATATTATGTTCTCTATTGATTCGTTCATGTATTCTTACGCTGAAAAGTAAAGCGGTTAATACTCGGGCACGAGACTGCATTTACCGGAATATACAATATATTGTTCTATATACTTGCTATGAAGAATGAAGGGAATTGCAATATATATATATATATATATATATTTGAGGATTGTCTAGATTGTCGTCATGTTTCCCTGAGTGGTTTGGAACAGATAATGCGTATATAATTTGATTCTTGTAATTATTGTCATATATATAAATATGCTTTGTACTCTGTTGGAACACTCGGAGCAGCCATTGTTGTTAGAATTGAATTGACTGCACATTTCGTCAGTCAAAAGGACAATAACATTTTTATAGAAAATCTGGCATACAACAAGTCAGCTACACAGAGTTCCAACTTTCATGAGAACAAGTGGTTAGCTGGGGCAGCTGTAGACGGAAACGGAAATCAAATACTGACCGGAAACTCTTGTGCTTGTACGGCTTATTATAAACCTACAGTATGGTGGAAAGTTGATCTAGGAAATGTTTATGCCATGTCTAACGTTAAGATATTTTACAGGAATGAAGGTGAGTTATTTTAGCACTACATCTATTATACGATAAACAACAGACATGTATTTAAAAATGTTCTTTAGTCCTTTTTATTAAAGTTTTATCAAAAAGATATTTATTTCAGACATTAATTCACTAAATTATGTTTACAGCTGCATCTTCAGGGTTTGATGTAAAGGTGGATTGTAACGCCTAATACGTTTTGCGATTATATATATGCATTAAAATGATCACAATATTTAGAAATATGCATTTTTTGATCATAAACTATGTATAACCTATGTAGAAATATGGCGAATTGTAGAATGGGACATTTTTAACTAATATAATATCATTTTTTGTTTCTGAATTCTAAATTTAATATGACTTATCGAAATCGTGTTGGCAGACAATATCTCCTTGAACGTTTGTTTGTTTGTTTTTTTCTTTTTTTCTGTTGTTGTTTTTGTTTGTCTGATTTTTTAAACTATAACATTTGTATCATGTTTAGAACATTTTGTTATTCCAACTGTTTACAGTCGACTAAGATATGTTTAAGTAATCAAATAAATCCCAGAAACAACATACAACCTATGGACACTACACATAACAAATCGTGAAGGATTGCTGCTGCACATATGGTACTCACATGTATTTCAAACATACATCAACTTAAACATATTTCAGTTTGTATCAGTCAATCATTAAATAATATCCATTGTTTTGTCATGTACACAGTATGTCATATGACACACATTGAAAGACTTGCAGATTCACTACCATAACGCGTATATTAACTTATTAAAATAATACGTGTTATGATAAGTGAATCTGAAAATTCACTGTTTAAGTCTGTGTGTTTCATACATTTACGTTTATTTAATGTTCCCCTCTCAATATACTATGCACAAGGTACTTTTTTTCTGAATGGTTAAACATTTTAAGATGGCGAAAGCAGTCTCGAACAACTGGAAGGAACAATGGAAACAAGCTATCCTTCTGGGTTCAGCGAGTTAGACTATTTAACCTGTACGTTGTGGTTCCAGCAAACGGAGCCTCCAGCAGCACTTTTCGTTTGCAAGTCAGTTTCCTATCAATAAACTATGATTGCCTATGGCATTAGTTCATTTCTAAATACACTTTAAAAAACAAAATGCTTCCAAATCACATACCAGTATTGCATCCTTGTGATATATATATATATATATATATATATATATATATATATATATATATATATATATATATATATATATATATATATATATATATATATATATATATATATATATATATATATATATATATATATATATATATCATATCATATACTGATTTTAACTATATGCTGCCAAATTTGCACTGAATAAATAAACTTCCAACACCTCATACAAAATAGATACTTCCAAATATTATAATTCTCGATGTTGCATTTTTCACATTATTACAACAATTTATATATTGATCTGGATAATGATTTAATTTGAGACTCAGAAATATAATTGTACTAAACTATAGAAAAACAGATACTAACAGAAACATTAAACGATGTGTATTCACATCTGAACCAGATTCAATCTCCGATATTTGATTGGTGAGGTGTTTTAAATTTCATCTGTCGTTCCACTTATTACATTCTACAGTATGTTCTATATGAGTATAAGTCATTTCCAGATACCGTATTCAGACTAACAGGATTCAAGTTATATGTAACACTAGAGGGAAACTTTATATCCAGCAGTCCAATGTACGTCAATAACAACGGAGAACAGATACAACCTTATCTACCGGCAAACTTTACAGTTACAGTGGCAACGTACGGACAATATGTGACACTATACAAAGACCGATCTGTAGCATGTATAGGAGTTCCAGCATCATTAAATACACATTATTGTGCTCTTTTTGAACTTTGTGAAGTGGAATTTCTAGGTAAGCAATATCATGACAATGTTCTCCATTAGATAGCGTTTGCCTATAAACATTGAATACTTGATTGGTTATGTACGTCGTTTAAATGGAAAAAAAATAAGGTAGGATTATTAGCGCTGAGCTCTCTCTCTCTTTCTCTCACTCTCTGTCTATCTGTCTGTCTCTCTGTCTGTCTCTCTGTCTCTGTCTCTGTCTCTGTCTCTCTCTCTCTCTCTCTCTCTCTCTCTCTCTCTCTCTCTCTCTCTCTCTCTCTCTCTCTCTCTCTCTCTCTCTCTCTCTCTCTCTCTCTCTCTCTCTCTCTCTCTCTCTCTCTCTCTCTCTCTCTCTCTCTCTCTCTCTCTCTCTCTCTCTCTCTCTCTCTCATAAATAATATCAGCTACTTAAGTATAAATCTTTAGGATGTTCAGGACAAAGATACAAATCCGGCGAAATATGGAGAAACACGGGCTTCTGGATATCCAGAGGTGGGATCAGGTGCCATGGAGGAATAAGCATCCCCTGTCGATATCAGGCATATATATATATATATATAGGCCAGGGGAAAGAGCCGTAGGTCGTGAGTTCGAATCCCAGTGGGGTCATGGGAGTTTATAGGTAGCTTTTTATTTTTGTTTTGTGTGCTTTATATATGATTTATTTACGCAGATAGTATCATTTCTTACAAGGTCCATAGTAAATGTACAATGTTGTAGTGATATTTGTGCTTTATATACACTTATATTTCTCTACTAATCGATCCATTGTCATTTGTATTCACCTATATTTAACCTGGTTCTCATGTTTGGAATTTTACTCATATCGAAACAAACATGTATGTGTATGCGTAGATGACCAATTGGTTACGGCGTCGAGCATGGGAGTAAGGCGATTGGTGCCGCAAGTCCTGAGTTCGCACGCGCACGCGAGCCTGTGTGTGTGTAATGATAACATTCAACAAGTGAACTCTTATCAAATATCGTACATTTGATGTCTGACCCCTCTCTTTGAGATTTTTAATATTTAGATTATCCTAGTTTAGAATATAGTTATCACAGACAATGCCATACGAAAATGAAATAAATCTTACTAACTAAAGAACACACAATGCTTGACTACATATTGGTACCATTATGTACCATCTGATTTGCTATAATTTGGCCACGGCTGTATGTACTTAGGGAGCCAATGCCGAACTTGATCTTTTATGGGCATCCCAATAAAATGAACTTTATAAATAAAAATTTTATATGTTTCTGAGGTCAGTAGTTCAACATTAGCATACAGAAAATCTAAGTAAATCAAGTTAACCGCCCGATGAAATATATTAATATCTGGAAAGCTCAATCTGCCATCATGACATCGTATTCCAGTTGAAGTTATCGTTACATAATATCGTATATGACATCAATGATAAAAGTTTGGTTCCAAAGCCGTGACGGTCTCGTTGCTTAATGTATGTCAAACTAAAAATACAAAAATAAAGCAAAGCAGAATATCATTCTGAAGTACATGAAACACCTTAAAAATCAGTGAAGGGAGGCTGAACATTTCCAAACAACTGGCAACGTTACTGTCCCCCGAATATATTTATACACAGCCAATTGTTCACTACAAATTGCATGCTTTTTGGCTGGTTACCTGAGTTCGTGTAAGGGTCTAGGTGTGTTCGATTAACACTAAGTAATTACGTCAACGTAGTTAAATAAGTACATACTTCAAAAGAAAAAAGATATAAATACAAACACTCTAAATTATTAACGTGCTTTGATAAATAAATCTAATAATGATATCATTAAATTCTAATACATTATTGACATCGAGAAAATACATTTTATTATAATACTTCAATTTTAGGAAAAACAAGTACATGCATTCTTTAAATATTTTATCAATGATATGTTTTGATAAAGTCTTGACGAATATATGCCTTATTGATAGATCATATTTAATATATATATATATATATATTATATATATATATATATATATATATATATATATATATATATATATATATATATATATATTATATATATATATATATATATATATATATATAATGTATGGCATTCCTATATTCTAAGTCAAATTAGATAAGAAATAGTGTAACCAATCATATAATAAAACAATTTAATGATATAAGTGTAAAAATATAATTTCATCATATTTGTTTGATCATTTCAATTTATTACGATAATATTTATACGAGAATCTCTGCTGACCTAACAAACGATATAAATAAATTGGGTCAAGTGAGCTAACATTATTTTGTCCTTACAGAATAATGATGGTGAGGGGGAAAATCAATGACTTCCGATTTTTTTATTCCTATACATATAATACGATACTACCCGATCGATTCGAAAAACATGCCTTTCGGAAGAAGGTTAGTTCGAATATTCTCATTTCGGTAAGAACAGTAGCCGAGGAGAAATTGAGACGGCTTGCTTTTTCTATGTTTCCGAAAAGAAAAATCGATTTTTGTTTCGAAGACGTTTTTGGGAATTGTTTCCGAGAAAATTTCCTGCCGCTAGATCACCATTCAATATATTAATCTTATTAGACTTTAAAACAAATTATATGTCAATTGGATACTTATACCACATGTGGATTAGACACACATGTATATAATTAAGAGCTCATTATGACTTTTCAAATTCATAATTTTTATACGCCAGGATGTCCCAAGAAAATATACGGCACAGACTGTCAAAGTGATTGTCCTGGCAACTGTCTTTACGATGTGTGTGCTGTCAGTGATGGAAAATGTTACCAATGTAAATCAGGGTACACCGGTGATTTGTGCGACCAACGTAAGATTTACAAAGTGGCATTTGTATATAAATCTTTGTATCTCTTCAATATCTCTATATTATATTCATTTTAATATGTTAAATGTCAACTTATAATGATATAATACAATGTATACTGAAAAAAAATTAAAATTAAATATTTATGTAACATATTCTTACATTTAAGAAACATAAATAATTTATATACCCAGACCTATAAAGTAACACAATTTATCAAACTTCTCAAAAGCTAAGATTTCAATTTTACAGTCGGTAGTATTAAACGAATTTTGGCAACATGTTTAGATTTATTAATGCTCCTTTATAGGATAGAACGTTTTCTTATTTATATTGAATTTGGACTCAATTGTTGAAGTCTTATTAACAGAAACAATCGTCTTGATCATTACGTTGTAAAACTCTATTTTTGATATTGGTAATAATATTTATTTCCATTTTTAAGGTTTAGAAATTTTATTCGAGGCTGAGGCCTGGACTTAAAATTATACCTCAATCATTAGGATATTTCTGCATTCCACATTAAAGAGACTACACTATAATTAATCCATAATTACTATACATCATATTATCATTCTTATACAAATGAAAACTGTGGTTTGTTTAAAAGTGTTAATAGTACGAGTTATTTAAACACTTTTTGGTAGGCAAGAAATATCAAATTATTACCAATATGATTTAACTATGTCAAAGATGTATGGTAGTAGGTTGTATGAAAACATCTAGACTGGGATCGAATTGGAAAACACCAAAAGTATTC
>BROG01001470.1:0-47500 GCA_030159075.1 Atrina japonica | reverse complement strand
ATTTTAATTGGAAAGTATATGTATTGTGTAAAATATGTGCTTTTCAACGCTAATTTTAAATACCTGAAGCAAATCTGATCAATATAAGAATAACAATATCAGAAAAAAAAAGTTTTCCAATTTTTAATGTTACCCTAAAACGAATGCCGACATTGCCAAAATCAAAACAACATAAATGCAAAAATTACATATGAATGTGTATATTATGTTTTACAATCGTGCCGCCATGTCCGGCGGAGTTGCGCAGTTCATATGTGTCAAGAATGGTAAAGTCGATAATGCGATGGGACGAATTAAAATAGGTCGAGATCACCCGATATACCCGGTACGTGGACAATGTGCAATGAATGGGACAAATGAATGTTTTGAAACAACGGAAAAGACCAACTTTGCCCAAAAAAGCAAAGACTAATATGAATAGAATATATATTAACTGCATATAGCACGTGCTTATTGGATAATCGGTAATTTTCGTTAAAACTACCGAAGTTTATTTTAAAACAATGCTCAAGAAATGGCGGACAACATAAACTGATATTTCGGGTTATGTTTGTCATAATTGTTGCAATTATATGCATACATCTGTTATTCTAACCACCAGATGGTCCCTTTGGGATATACATGAGATAAGATATTTTCTAAAATGGATATGTAAAATTTTTCACCTACAACAGCTCATATCGCTTAAAAATTATCATATATAGCTTACCTATCTATTTCTTTCTACCTTATCATAGAAAAATAAAATATCTCAGATACCAAAGTATAAATCTTTAGGATGTCAAGGGTATAGATGTAAAAAATTGACAACCACAGACCTCTTGAAATCAAGAGGTGGGATCAGGTGCCATGGAAGAGTAAGCATCCCCTGTTGACTGGTCATACCTGCCGTTAATCCACAGTCAAGTCCAAATGAAATACATGAGGAACGAATCCTCGTCACAACTGATCAAGACGTCTCAACAACAGCCACCGAACAGGTAACTAACATTTCACTTAGTGAGTAATCGCGAACAAGACTATCGTTCCGACCGTAAAATTTGCGGAACGTCAAATTCAAACGCGGTTTTCGATTTCCATGTGACAATAAATTGCCAGTGAGTAGTTTACCTCTGTGTATGAAATGTTCATATGTTGAACACGCCTGGCATATAGGATCATTTGTAAATTCCATATGTGGATGATTGAGGGATATTACTACTTAAATATGGAAAATTTACGATGAGAAAGTCGACATCGTCGCGTTTGTCGTACAGCTAAGTTGTTAATTTCCCGTCTGTGTCAATAGTAAGTAACATGTCTAAGTATGAATCGTATGTGCTTTATTATGTTGTATTTTTATTTTCTAGTTCACTGGGATATAAAGTTATATATATGTTTACGGGACCTTTTTAACAGATAGACATGTATTTAAGCAGAAATTTCGCTTACGCTTTTGGTTGTTACTTGGAAATGTCTATATCGGCAAAGTCATGAAAAGTAGCCCTCACTGACTATTTTATAACACCATACGACCTGATTTTTATGTAATTATTAAACAAATAAATAACATTTCTGTTAGTACATAAAATTATTTTATGCTTCACAGCTATAAAATATTTTCTTTGAAAATTTTTTAAAGAATATAAGGATACTATATTTATTCAAATATTGTAATCTAATATCATACTATATTCTTTTTCTGTCGTAGTAACAATCACATTGTAAACACGTTGTAATATTTATCTATTCAAGTAGATTAATATATATAGCAATGTATAAGCCTACCAAGGTAAAATAGCGTAGGTTTCACAAATAAAAATTACTTTGCACGAATTCATGGTCATGCTCTTATAACTTTGTGAGCACAAATAACCTACCACCACTGTTATGATTGAATACAGATTCGTTTTGTTTGTGAACATGTGGCTATTTACATTGATATACCTCTGTGTATTGACAGAACAGACCGTGGTAAAGTACTAACCTAAGACTTGTACCTCACATAACTGCAATATATCACAGAAATTGACTTTATCGGTGGATACACATTGACGTTTTCTGTTTAACCATATTGTGAGATATCTTCCTCTCCCGTCACAGTTAAGTGTCAAAACAGACGACGATGGTCCATTACCATTTGTATAATCTCTAACACAGTATGGACTTGATCTCCAGTTGCTTATATCATCTGTGAAGTGTACAGAGTAATATCGGAAGCGGTAAACTTCTGTAATATACAACATGTTGTGTTAATGTGAAAATATCTTGCATGTTAAAAATAAATATTCAATTTCAGTGTTGTTAAGTATTGTACAGGGGTGTATTTCACGTATGTCTGATTTTGCATGTATTAGATAGCATTCACTAAGAATGTCTACTTTTGATTCTAAGTTCTACTGAAATTGTCCTGTTTGCCAAGGTTGGTGATTTGTATAATTTAATTTTATTATTTTTTAATTTGATAATCATAGATGCTGTAGACAAACATCGAATTCCAGAAGTGTAATCATATACCATAGGGCATTAGTCATCCCCTGTTGAGAGGTCACACCCAGCGCTAGTCTACGGTTACAGTGTGTGCTTGATTCTGTTGCGTCTTTAATTTCTAGTTTGTTTGGATATATCACATTCACAAAAGTTCTGTAATATGCAAAACATTGTGTTAATGTGAACATATTTTGCATGTTAAAAATAAATATTCAATTTCAGTGTTGTTAAGTATTGTAAAGGAGTGTATTTCATCTGATTTTGCATAGAGAGTATAAACTAAGAATATCATCTTTTGATTCCAAGTTCTACTAAAGTTGATCTGTTTGTCAAGGTTAATTATTTTGTATAATTTGATCTTATTGCTTTTTTTATTTGATAATCATAGATACCAAAATAATAATCTCCATGGAAATCAGGAGATAATATACAAATCGGGTAAGCATTAGACAAACACGGACCTATTGAATTCCAGAAGTGTAATCATATGCTATTGAGGAGTAAGCATCCCCAGTTAAGAGGTCATACCCGGCGCTAGTCCACGGTCACAGTATGTGCTTAATTCTGTTGCGTCTTCAATTTCTAGTTTGGATATATCGTATTCACAAATATAACTATGATCATTTTCATTATTCATTAATATAACGTCGCCTATATACCCAAATTTCAAATTGACAGATACACTTGGCTTTTTCTTCCTTCAATTCTGAATTTTCTCTATGAAATCTGTTTCATACGGATAATGGACCACGCCGGCCAATAAAGGGGAACAATTTGTTCCCATATGAATGCCAACAATTTGTTAACTGACCTGACTGATAAAACACTACACATATGTATTTTTGTCCGCTTGAATAAGATTTAAAATTAGGTATTTGAGATTAGTTTAAAATATGTTGAGATGGTTGGAGAAAACAACTGTTAAATGTATGTATCTTGATTTAGGAGACATGTTGTTATTGGTTTGTCTATCTTCATCACATCTTCATCTATCAAACAACACGAATTTCATTCCTTACATTATTAACCAAATTTGGTATATTCTGTATTATCAATTAGTCCCGGGATAACAAAGCTAATGCTTACTTTTTCTTTCGGACAATATCTGGCCGCTCTTCATTAAGTGACGTTGATTTATTTACATTTTAATGTTTGAAAAGTGTTTGTTTACCTATAATCAAGTAAACATTATAAACATTCATAATTTGATTGGAGTTTTATTTTCGACTACATTTCTATTGATCAAGTAATAATGTTAGTCTCTGGTAGGAGCGAATATGCGATATTCATCTTATTTTTCTACATTTATCTCCATTCGAGGACTGTGTAAAAGAGCTGAGAAAGTTAGAGAGGCATTGACTGAGGAATCAAATTCGAGAATGTCGTCACAAGAGGCAGCCAATACATTGCGTACACCCGCCATTGTGTAGCAACTACAACAAACAAGGCAAGATTATTGTTATTGCAGAACATCATACTGTTTCAAAATACAGTGGGAATGAAGGATTACCATGTTAGCAGTGTGAATAAGTAGTGACACGCGTAAGTTATTTTTTCAGTTCAAGTGTTTGTCCTTCACACATATCCAGGCAACATCCTTTACACGGAGGACTTAAAATGTTTTGGCCAGATTGACACTTTCAATGTCATTTCTGGTGAAGTGTTTTGTCGTTTGTATTTTTGTCTATAAATCCTTCGATAAAATATTTTTGCTGAATGTTTGGGACGGCAGAAGTTCCATCTTGTATGGTCATTGTGGTCCTTTACAGTGAAACTTGAAATCTTTAAAAAAGCCGCATACTTCTAAATAGAAAACCCATTTGCTTGAATATAAACCAGTATATCGCGTTCATCAGTTTAATTTTATTGCCTACACGAGAATGACAATGGCTAATCAATTATTTGAAAATATGAAATCATTTATCGTTTTTTAAGGTCAAAAGTTGACATGGATAAAATAAAGACGCACATTCAATACAAGTTATACATTTCTATCATATACAACTTGCCTGTATCCAATAAGAATATTTTTAATTCAGATATTGCGAATGTCCCATTAAGATCAACCCTCCACCAAGCTTCTGGTAGATAATCCACTTTGGTAAGAGCACATGACGCACTGCTAATTGTCTGTGCTGTATTACCATCAATTGCTCTGTCTGCACTAGAATTTGAATTCCGTTGTGTGCTTATTTCAGCCATTTTATTTAATGCCACATTTTCTGCAAAGAAATAAATTTTAAGATGAATAATATAATACTTTAAGTTTTTGAGAGATAAAATATATTTATGGCCAAAAATATTTACATATGAAAACAGATAACTCTTATCATAGAATAAATTTTAAATTTAACCTAATTATTCCAATTGCTTTTCTTTTTTAGGGTTTCCCCATTGTTCAGTGGGATGTCATTCTTTTTTTTTCTCCAACCAGATTTTGTGTCATCTCTAGCTCAAAAACGGCTCGTCCGATTTTGCTCAAATTTTCAGGAACAATGAAGCATCAATTGATCTAGATCCTTTTTTCACATTTTCTGAAAATTCCCTCTTTTTTGAGTTATCTCCCCTTTTCACTTTTTTCATGTCCCATTTTGTGGCACAATTTTCTCAGCAACTACTGAAGCTAGAGTAAATCTGTTTGGATTTTCTGGAAGGGCAAAGACTGAAGTTGAGAATATGGGTTTCAAATTTGATCCGAGTGTACCATGAAAAAAGCTCGCTATTGACTGAAAAAGGGTTCATATTTTGTCAGCTAAAAATCAGACAAAAGTCAAAATATCTCAGAAACTAAGAATCTTTACTATAGACATATGCATGCAAAAGTTGTTCAGCTTCAAGAGTTGCACAAGCTTTAAAAGTTTCAAGGTCACGTGATATAAGGTCAAAGTCACAGAGACATTTGAGAATTTAAAATCTCAATATCTCAAGAACTATGTTTAGTATAAACATATACAGAGTGGTTTGTAGAGAATAGGCTGATAAATATTCATATGAAATTTCATGGGCATCGAATAAAAGGTCAAGGTCACATGTGAGTTTGAAAATTCTCTGAAAATTTCAATTCCAAATAGCTCGAAAACGGCGAAACCTTTATATACATGTTACTGTACAAGATATGTAGACGATTTGGGGGAAGTTTCAAGATCATCGAATAAAAGGTTAAGGTCATAGTTTAATTTGAAAAATTCAACTCTAAATAGCTAAAAAACTATAGAACTATTGTATAGATGATTCTGTAGAGGATCTGTAGATAATGTACTGTAAAATATTTGTGGGAAATGTCAAGGTCGTTAATTCGAAGGTCAAGATCACATGTCAAACTGAAAATTTCAACTCAGATTAGCTCAAAAGCTATAGAACTTTTGTTTACATGTTGCTGAAGGAGATTTGTAGACAATGTACTGAAGAATATTTGTGGAAAGTTGCAAGGTCATCTGATCAAAGGTCATGGTCACAGCTCACTTTCCTAATTTCAAATGAAAATAGCTCAAACTATTAAGATTGGTCTTTGATAATCGGACTTCTGTCTCATGGTCAT
Organism: Atrina japonica; assembly: GCA_030159075.1. Classification (NCBI taxonomy): domain Eukaryota; kingdom Metazoa; phylum Mollusca; class Bivalvia; order Pterioida; family Pinnidae; genus Atrina; species Atrina japonica. The sequence continues at coordinate 41,493 of BROG01001470.1, read as the reverse complement.
AGCTTCTTAGCTTTGCTCTATTGCTCACCTGACGCTGTATCAAAGCTATAGCCTCAGCTATGGTCGGATGACCCTTGTTTGCTTCAGCAAAAAGCTCAGCTCTAGTTATTATTCTTTTTTTTTTCTCCAACCAGATTTTGTGTCATCTCTAGCTCAAAAACGGCTCGTCCGATTTTGTTCAAATTTTCAGCAACAATGGAGCATCAAATGATCTAGATCTGTTTCCTTCAGTTTCCCAAAATTCCCTCTTTTTTCGAGTTATCTCACTTTTTCACTTTTTTCATGTTCCATTTTGTGGCACAATTTTCTCCGCAACTACCGAAGCTAGAGTAAATCTGTTTGAATTTTCTGGAGGGGCAAGGACTGAAGTTGTGCATGTGGGTTTCAAATTTGATCCAAGTGTCCCTTGAAAAAATGCTAGCTAGGGGCTAAAAAAGGTTCATATTTTGTCATCTAAAAATCAGACAAAAGTCAAAATATCTCAGAAACTAAGAATCTTTAGTATTCACATATGCATGAGAAATTGTTAAGCTTCATAAGCTGCACAATCTCCAAGAGCTTCAAGGTCACGTTATTTAAGGTCAAGGTCACAGAGACATTTGAAAATTCAAAATCTCAATATCTCTAGAACTGTCAGATTTTAAGTGATTTGTAGAAAATAGGCTGATAAATATTTATCTGAAATTTCATGGTCATCGGATAAAAGGTCAAGGTCGCGGGTGAGAAAATTTAAATTCAAAATAACTCAAAAACGGTGAAACTTTTACATACATGTTACTGTACAAGATATGTGGACAATATTAAAGTGGTAGTATTATAAAATTCGATTTAACAGCATCGAAAGTTATGGGTTTTAATATAACAAAAGAGCAAAAACAAAAAAATTCCGTTGCGAGGTTTTCGAGATATTTGCCATTTTGTAAAACGCATACCTGAACGAGAGCGAAGTAGTGCTGATCACGTGATTTTTAAGTCGCGTGACGTCATTCGTTGTACACTTTTGAGGCTTATATTAGTTATAATCATGGAGACTAAAAAGCGACGCGTAAATGGAAAACGATGTGTAGCGATGCATTGCTCAAATACGCACAAAGATGGAGTATCTTTGCATTCCTTCCCTATGGACAAGCCATCCATTCTTAGGAAATGGACAGAGTTTGTGGGACAGAAGCGGAAGGGTTGGACTGGACCAACTTCGTCGTCAGTTTTGTGCGAGGAACATTTTGAATTTGAGACTTCATATCCAGTGGAGTACAGGATAAAGAAATCGGCTGGCTTGCCGATCGCTAGGAAAGATCTTATCCCTGGTGTCGTGCCAACAATACAGAAATCGCCACCAAATCTGACAAATCAGGCAAACGACGATTCACATTCGACAGCGAAGAAGATTCGCATGGCCTATGTGAAGCTGGAAAACGAGAGGGTAAGACATATAGGCTATATTTCGGTACCTTGGACTAAAAATATATTTTTTTAATTCTCAGACTATTGATCAAGTCACTATCGTCATATCATAATGATACTGAAATTGTATTGATTGTTTACATGATGATCGTATACAGGGTGAGAACAAAAAAAAATAAATAAAAAAAACTTGACCAATGGCTGTATGGGATGAATAGTATGGAAAAATAGATCCTCTTGTCCCAATTTTTATATAAAGTTTTATGAAGCCATTTATTGATTAAAACTAACTATATTTTATATGGGACTTAAAGTCCAGTATGTCAGTAAAGAATTTAAAAAGTAAATGTCATGTTCATGGAAAGTTTTAGAATTAGACTTACAGTGTAAAAAGAAATATTAATATTATTAAAGATCTAGAAGAAAAAATTCAATTCAATTTCTAGCTATATGTACATGTGGTGGACGAGTGCATTTTTGTCACCCAAAAAGTAAAATGTGTTTGTACGTGTACATGACAGTCATGCACCTAAATATATTTGCTATTTACATGACAAATCCAGTACCAAAATAGTGTACAGGGTTTTTGCTTAGGTATGATTTCTGCCACATAAAATATTTTCAGGATGCATAACTTGAATATTAGTGAGTCATAAAGAGATGAAATTGCAAAAAAGTATTTAATTTTTTTCTTATCCTGAGACTGAAAATGTATATATTCTTGAATTTTATTGATTTGGGAACATAAATATACTGAAAAACACTGGAATTTTGTTTCTGTGGGTCCCTGAGACTTATTGAAATATCCTACTCCTAGGGAAAACCCTGAGTGTTGGCAGTTTTTTGTCTTTGTATTGTTGTTTATGTTTGTCTCATCCAATGGACAGGAAACCAACCTATTGTTTGCTGGACTCGGACTCATGATCAAATGTCATTTGCACTACAGAGTCAGCCTAGCTCTGTTGGCTAGTTACATGACAGTTGCATTTCTTAAATGTATTTGTTACTAACATGGTAGTCAAATACCTACATCATATGGTGATTGTATACAGGTAATATGTAATTAAATTATTAATATGACAGTACAGTGGAACCTTGCCTATAGAACACTTTGGAGACCACCTTACCAAAGGTTAATAGACCCTTTTTAGGAAAGGGTCCTGTATCTTTCTAATTGGGAATTTTATGTCAATGAACCAAATTATCATTAATAATACAATCTACATGTACATTTTACTCATAAGAATAAAGAAGAAGAATCTTGTGATTTTTTTAACTGACAACATGGTTTTTATCAAAGTATAGTAAATACTTTAGGTCACACTAAATTCTCTTGTTTGGGAGTTAAATACTAAATTTAAATAACATCAATATATCATATATGGCAAACACATTTGGAAATTTTTGCTAAAAATTAGGGAAAAATAGCAGATTTTACATTGGGAATGCAACCTTTTACAGGACCCTCTGCTCATGTTGATGATATTAATCCCTCCTCACTAATCACACCACTTTGTGTCTGTCACTTATATGGTCTTGATAGCAAAGTTCCAATGTACTGTACCAAAGCAACTTAAATAATTACTGCCAATACTGGTCCAAAGGATATTTTTTACAACAACCCTCATGTCAGTTGTACCAGTGAATTTTCACAATGACTGCATGTAACAGTATTGTGAACATTTTGTTAACCATGTCTAGAGCTTTGATCTCAAATTTCATGTAATAAATAATTTTAAAATTTAAGTTATATTAAAGATATGTTGTTTACATCTATAGATTCTGGTAGAAGCTGGACTAGCTTCCTCCAATACAGGAGACCCCCAGCCTAGTTAGACTACACCAGAAGCCAACATGAATTTGGAAGAATGTGATTCCCATCATGAGCCAGAGAAAGAGGTAAACAATCATTTTTTTTATGTAAGAATATTAGTGAATCTGCATTCTGTTTGGTAGAAATTTTATTTCACAATTTTAACTACATCCACAAATGCATGTACATGCAGGAACCCCAGATAAGTTAAAAATCTAATTTTAACTTACAAGCATAAATTATCATATTGGAAGAATCTCTCTCAGCATCTCTAAAATAAATTTTCCTTTTGATGTGATTTGAATCATAATAAAATTTCTTGATGAATTGCATCTCATATTAATGAATTTTGATAAAATATTAGGATTGGTACTTATGGTTATTTATTATAATAATTTTTTTCATTTAATTTTGGTTGTATTTCGGTATATTATGTATGCATGTTGTAATTCAGTTTTTTTTGTAATTTCAGAACCAGGTACCCCATGGTCAGGTCCCTGTTTTTACAACATCGGTTGCCTGTCAAACAAAGTCAACTCTTGCAGGCAGACACACGTTTGGTACACAGACTAAATCTATTGGGATTGACATAGGTATGACAATGAAAAATCATGGACATTCATTTTTATATATTGAGATTTTCTGTCTCAGTGAATTAATAAGAATGACACATAAAATTTGTGTTGGACAGATTTAAAACTTAAATTCAAGAGCACCATTATACACTGATATTTGACTTGCTGCATTTTTCATTTCTAGATTCTTTATGAATGTTAATATTTAATTTCTTTCATTAAGACACTAAGGTATGTGACAAGTTGGGAGACATTGTAGCCTCAAGACAGATGAAGAGTGATGTCCGCAAACTGTCACCAGGTTACCAAACAAGTGAACTGGAGGGATTCCACTCGCTAATCAATCATTATGCCCCAAAGATGGTTGCATTTTCCTATCAAGGCATGATTGCAAGGTACATCATGGCTTTATATTATATACATTATATGTAGTCGTGAGAAGAATTTTTTTTTGCAATGTCTCGATTTCTGTTTAGTTCTCACCTCGGTTATATATATATATATATATATATATATATATATATATATATATATATATATATATATATATATATATATATATATATATATATATATATATATATATATATATATATATATATATAGTGTTGATATACACCAATTGATTGCTGTCAAATGTCAACTTCAAAGTCAAGTATCTGTACATATTAACTGTCAGATATACATACATGTTCACTAAATGCATGGTTGGTCAATCTTGATGTTTAGAAATTGGAGGCAATATTCATTCAGATTCACTTTGTAATTAATTCAAATAATGAGACCTTACTCCACATAGAATGAGGCATGTTTAATATATATTGTGATTGTCTTTCAGGATCACTTTAGCGGCACTTCATTACAATGAAAACAGTAGCCGTCAGCAGTCTGTCACAGCTGCAGGGGTACCGAGGTACAACATTGTGTTCCCTAAGTACAAAAAAGGTGGCCATGTTGTAAGAGACATCAAAGTACCTTGTACTTATGGTAAGTAATTAAAATTAAAACAAGATATGTTTCTCATCAGATATTTTAATATATCAGTTTTTGCTTATATTAACATCATTCACAAATGAGGATTAAATTAGATAGTTGAAAATGAAACAAGCCCATGTAAAATGAAGCTTAACTAAAACAGTACAATTACAAACAAACTTGTTTACATCATAATGAAAAGGTAGATTTTGGAATCTCTATTTGCAATTCTTTTTTCAGAATATATTCAAGACCTTCTTGAAGAGGTAAGGCATTTTGTTGCTATGGATGAGGAGGTCACATTGGATCCTATGGAAGTTCCACCTCCACTTTGCCATGACTACCCTCATCCAGAAAAGAAGGGCAGGAAACCTCTGTACTGCTGGTTGGCCGGAAACGCAGCTCGAATTGCGTTAACAGCGCATGCAGGCAGCACCACACGGACATTTCTCCCGAGATAATTCCAACACCAACGCACCAACTGGCGATATGCTGTGTACCGTAGCATCCTAAGAATTAGAAATGGATGCATACAAACATTTATCTAATATGTTACATATTTTCATATGTAAATATTTAATGCATGATCTGTGATCATAGTTTTATGGGGATATTTTTCATAACCATGGGAACAACACACATTTTACATATATGTGTATTTATCAGGGATTATATTATTACAAGTTTACATGCATGTATGTAACTAAATGTGTAATGTCCAATTTCCAAAAGTCATAACAACATAAATGTTGGAAATGGTTTGTGGTCTAGTCATTCCTAACATTAATTTAGTCATTATATTTATATAGAGATTATGTGTGCAACAATTGTTACACAATGTTGACATAATAATAATAACTTTGATTAATGGTAAATGAATGAAAATATAGGGTTTAAGACTAATGTTTTGTTTTCATGGATGCATGTTGTACACACTAAAGTAATTTTATGCCAGGAAGAGGGGGGTGGTGTTTGTTGTTGTTTTTCTATTTTGTAGGTTCTATTTCTCCTTTGACAATTATTGATAAAGATGTGGTCTTGTCATTTCTATGCAAGTCTATTTCCATCTTTTGTTAGGTCATTGGTTGATATGTAGCGTTTTCAAGAATGTATAACCGTATTTGACCGTTAAGGTGCCTCCCTTGTTTTTTACATATTATCTCGATATTTTCTTGCTGGTTGACAAGGAGATTGTCCTCGGCAACAGAAGAATGTCACTAGGTATCCTTTGTCAGAAGACGACAACTTTAACAATCGTTGCCTTATTAAAAAATCAATTGTTTCATATCATTTGAGTATTACTTTTCAATTAAGTATCCATCCCTTTTTCCTTTATTTATTTATTTTGTGCCCTGAGCACTGACTGGGTCAAATATGGTATTTCATTTTCTGTCTTTTCAAATTGTATTGAATCTTACTATGGCCCATAGTCACCAAATTTACTCAATACTCGAGCTCATTTTATTTTTCATTAATTGACTATATAATCATATATAAAACCTTTAGGTTTATGTAATTATTTTTCACCATTCACATATAAATTATCTTCTGGCATATAATTTTCCTGTAAAAAAGAATGGATATATTGTGTACAGCATTCTAAATTTGAGTATGTACTCTTAATTTTTTCAATATTTCTCAATTTTTTTTCAACTGAGCAATAATTTTCATTGTTTCTAATTTTAATGCCATCAGTATACAAACATGTCTAGTTACAGAACAAAATTTTGCTGTTTTTACATAATTAAAATGATTAAAACACTCGAGTACTGAGAAAATTTGGTGACTTGGGGACTAGATTATTGTAAAATAATATAAATTATTAGATTTTATTTAATTTTGTAAAGTTATTCTTTGTACAAATCCTTTTCATTCCTTTCAAATGAAATAAATATTGCTATGTTTCTTACTCATGTGTTTCCTCATTCATTGGTCCATACTGTTGTTTGTAATGGAGATAGGCAGTTTGTAATACAAACACATCCAGACACACAGTTCGAAATCCTGGGTGTTGGGTGATACAACCAATTGAACTGTCCCAACTGTCAATCTGGCTCGTCAACTGAGGAATTTCCTGACAGCATAGACATTCCTTCTCTGTTGGCATGACAATGCAGCATTCACATTTGCACCTTAAATAGAAATAAACTAATGATTACCAGTGGTGGTAAGCCCTGAAATTGTAACAAGGAAGAAATCTGCAAAAAGGCTTGCTATTTTTTTCTCACATGCATCTAAATTTCTAACTTCACCACAGCAGTACTGGAATTTTAAATTTTGTCTGCAAATTTATAGTCGTTTGTAAGAAAATCTAACGGTCGACGACCAGTAGTTGGCTGTTATATTGTTTCACCAATATACAACACATAATTTGTAGAATTTTTTACATCATCAATTTTAAGTGATTTTTCTCAAACAGATGGAAATAGATACTGTTGTGGTAGAAACTAAACAAGAAATCACAACATAGCCAACTACTGGTCCCAACCAGTAGTGTTTGACTCTCAAATTTTTCAAATAAAATTACAGGAATTTTAAATTTTGTCTGTAAATTTACATGCGTTTGTCTCCGAAAGATCTAGTGTTCAACTCTCAATTTTAATTTACAGATAAAATTTCCATTTTCTTTCACTCTACCAAACAGTAACAAGTACTTTTTTTATTAATATCAACATGTAATAATCCCTTTGGGGCTTCTGTCATGTTGCTCCGAAGGAATTATAACATGCGGGTCCTGTAACAGGCCCAATCTCAATGTAAAATCTTCTATTTTCGCCCCCCAATTTTGAGTAAACATTGTTAATTTAAATTTGAAAATGCGACCTTTTACATGGAACGATGACTGGGGATGATACCGAACTGAACCCAGTTCGACGTCGGCCATTAGAATTTAGATCTACGACGTAAAGTTCCCCCCAAAAGGTTGTTTAAACCCCTGGATTTAGCTATTGTATCGTTTTATAAAATTTCGAGTAGGTACAACAAAGTAAAAATACAAGACAAAATAAATAGCCTACCAAGCGGTATTTTCACGGCGGACTTGTCCTGTCTCTGGTTCTTCCTGTGGTCTGACCTCGCACGCTTCACTATAATTATCATCATATGGTTCGAATTGGTATGGCTTAATCGTGTGGGTCGTTGGTCTAGGTTCTGGACATTCCAATTCGTCAATAAAGCTTTCATCAGAGGCATATAATTCGTCTAGAGATTCACTGTCGCTAGCCATTCCTATATTTACCACTGTTTAATTAATGGCGGTTGCACATCTAGTGACGTCACGCGGCTATGATTGGCTTAGCAAGGAATGCCCGGATGATCGATCGCGGGCAGGTGGAAATTGAATGTTTAAAAGCATTTTTCTCGTGAACTACTGCGAATTTTTACATCGGATTTTCGATTATGATATTTTAAGTGTACATTTCATGGAATTATCCAATGATTCCGTACATTCTACTATCACTTTAAGAGAAATTTGTGTGTGCAGTTTCAAGGTCATCTGATCAATGGTCAAGGTCACAGCTCAAATTGAAATTTTCAATTCAGAATAACTCAAAAACTATGAAAAATTAATATATACGTTAGTGTTGATGATTGGTAGGGAATGAGCTGAAGACCATATGTTTGAAGTTGCAAGGTCATCGGATTAAAGGTCAAGATCATATCTTAATTTGAAAATTTCAACTCAAAATATCTCAAATACTGTAGAACTTTTATATATATGTTAGTGTTGATGATTTGTATAGAATCTGCTGACGAACATATGTGTGAAGTTTAAAGGTCATCTGATTAACGGTCAAGGTTACAGCTCAATTTGAAATTTTCAACTCAAAATAGCACAAAAACTATAGAACTTTTATATATAGGTTAGTGAAGCAGATGTGTAAGCAATATGGTGAGAAATATGTGAGCGACGTTTCCAGGTCATCAGATGAAAGGTCAAGGTCAAAGCTTCAGCAAAAAGCTCAGCTCTGGTTCTTATCATTATTTTTCACAGGATTTTTGTCCACAGATTTCTCAAAAACGGAAAGACTTACAGACTTCAAACTTACACCAATAATATATCACTATCTAAAGATGTACGTGAAATGTCAAATTCATTGGGTCAAATATTAAGGTCACAGAGGTCAAAACGTGAAATATTATGTTATGTGATAACTGGTTACAGACTTAACACAGGAACATGAAACTTATGTCAGTTAGTTTCCTTGACTTTCTAAAGGTCATCGGGTCAAAGACAGAGTCAAAACGTGAAATATTATGTAATGCGATAACTGATGACAGAGATGATACAGGCACATGGAACTTATGTCAGTTATTTTACTTGACTTTCTCTAGAAATGTGTACTTTTTCAGGGTAATTGGGTCAAAAGATCAAGGTCACAGAGGTCAAAATGTGAAATATTTTGTAATGTGATAACTGGACTGACTTTAAACAGGAACATAAAACTTATGTAATCTTCTGGTTTCTCTAAAATTGTAAACTTTTTCAAAGTCATTGAGTCAAAGGTCAAGGTCACATAGATCAAAACGTGAAATCGTTTGTAATGCGATAACTGGTGCCAGACTTAACACAGGTACATGAAACGTATGTCTATAAGTTTCCTCAACATTCTCTATATTTGCTTACTTTTTCCAAGGTCATTGGGTCAAAAGTCAAGGTCACAGATGTTAAAACGTGAAATAATATGTAGTACAATAACTGGTGACACACTTAACACAGAAACATGAATCTTATGTCAGTTCGTCTCCTTTACTTGTCCTAGAACTGTATGTTTATCAAGGTCATATCACTTGTTATCATTCCATTTCATCTCTACTGTTAAAGTATTTCACCGATCTTTAGTACATCTGTAAGCAAAGGAAGATAAACTAATCAAATTAATTTTAAAGTAATGATTGGATAATCACGTTAACTTAATATTTTCAGTTGTTATTTGTTGTATGATACAAAAACACAATGTCAAGTGATCGCCAACCTTCAGATGAATGGAGTCTGTTTTGCAGTTTGCCGCACGTTAACAAATCAAATCGAGCCGGCCTAGCTCAGTCGGTAGCGCGCTCGACTCGAGTCAAGCTGGCTGTAGGTTGGTGACTTTCGGACGAGACAGGACCCATATGAAAATAGATTCCGGCACGTTAAAGAACCCTCACTGCTCAAGGGCCGTAAATGCCGTGCATAAAACAAAATCGTAAGCCCTTTACCGGCATTAGGCGACATCTGCATACGAGTGAAATATTTTTTATTTCATTTGATTTTATTTTCTGGTTTACGCCATACTCAACAATCTTTCAGTCATATGATGGCGTCCAGTTTTTATTGGTAGGGGAGAAACCCCGGTTGCCTGGGTAAAGACCACCGATCTTCCACAGTAAACTGGCAAACTATACCACATAATTCGAAACGACTCTAGCGGGATTCGAACCAGAGGTGAAAGGCCTTGTGATTTAAAGCGCAATGCTCTAACCACTCGGCTACTGAGGCCCTAAATGATTTTTGAGTGGGACATTAAACAACAACAACAAACAAACCAACAACCAATTAAATCGCCGCTATTCGTTATTATACGTGTAACATATGAAGTATTTACAAATATCACATTCTGAATATATGCAAACCCATATGACTAAAACCGTGGTTTTAAATCCTTAGCTTGTGAACGTGTTCTTAAATGTCGCACTTGTGTTTAAGCACTATATACTCAATATGTTAATTACTTTCATTGAACATTATTGTATTTCAACACCTGATAACATTACTGAAATATCTGACTTACCTAGTGCATTGTTGCCGACAACAAGACTTAGTATTATGTGTAGATATGTCCTGAGTCTAATAAACATATTGATGTTTTCTCATCTCAGCTTGATTAGTGGTGTACTCTAGCTTGTATATTATACACATAGCCTAACTATGTTATGTGTTTTTAAATGATTACTTACTCATATCTTAAGATTAAGATCAAAATGTGTTAGTATATACTAAAAAGACAACATAAAAGTATTTATAGGTTATGTGTAGCTAATATGTTTTACTGATACGAAGATTTAAATGCACGCTGTGACATCAGCAAATGTACGTTTCTTCTTTTGAAAACACGGTGAATAAATATAATAAAACTTCCTGTTTTAATTTTGCATTTTAGATAACTATTACAAAAACCAATATATGTAAATACAGTTTAACCAGTTAAGACAGAGACGTCATTACAACATTTCAAAAACATTTCAATTTGGTTTTGGAAACGTTTCCTAAAAATGTTTCAAAACTGTTATTTTGGATGGTTTTAAAAACGTTTTAAAACATTTTCTAAAAACATTATTCAACAACCTTTTAAAACATTTTCAGAAAACATTATTGAACAACGTTTTAAAACATTCTCAGAAAATATTATTGAACGACGTTTTAGTCACATTGCAATGAAAATCATTTCCTAAAATGTTTTTAAAATGTTTTCTTCATGACTATAAACAATTCAAACAATTACTTTTTGAAAATGGAATGATTTCAGGAAAGAATATATAAGAGAAATTCAGATAATTATATCAACCTTTATTATACTATATGAATTACAGTATGTGATTGATTATTGAACACTTGTGTTGGTTTATCAAGTACTAATCCACTATGGACTTTGGGGTGCTTTCTCTAATTTCTTCCTGTCTGGCCTTTGTGTCTGAAATAGATAACAAATTATTTAAAACTGCGTTATAACATACTAATTCTCATGATATGCTTAATAATAAGACTTAACTAAATTGTAGGCCAAACGTCTGTCCTATCCCGATTTTAAGTTTTTGTGATACCATATAGATGATATTTGCATATCATAAGAAAAGAAAAAGTTTTCACCTATTCCGTATTTCCCTTTGAATGTACCATAATGACGGATACAATAAGCTAACTTCATGCTTAAAATCAAAGGCGAGGTAACAGTGTGGGAGGGGTGACTAAAGCCCCCTCGTTTGACCCTATTAAGAGAACATGGTAGCAATGGGAAACGAGAATGTCTCGCTGCATAAACCTATCGCTATTATCAACTCGTATGCATGATTTTGCAGTAACTATAATATAATGCAATATAATGCAAAGTTCATTAGACGCTACACGAAACACTGAACACGAAATAAAAATGAAACTACATGTATGTTGTAACAATCATATCTCGGTATAATGTGAGACAAATTACTGTTCATGGAATTATTATTTACTGAAAAATACTGTTGTTTTACTATTGAATAAAGGAACGTTTAGTATACTTACAGTGTTATGGGGTGATGAAATTACTGCAGACGTGTTGACCTTTTTGATCCATATTTAAAATGAGCGGAGGTAACTGTAATGCTTGTACATTCTTGACCATTCCTTTCTAAGACATCATGCTCTTGTTACTATGGCGTAAGTGGCCTGCATCCTGCTACGAGAGATACTGACCTAATTATTAGGTGAACGATTTTATTTCTTATCTCTATCTCTGCACACTAAACAAATTTTAGATTTGTTATACAACATCCCTATACTGCTTACTCCAAGATACACAAATTTCAGCTACCAAAGTATAAATCAATAGAATGTCCAGGACACAGATACAAATCCGGCAAAACTGGACAAACACGGACCATGGAGGAGTAAGCATCCCCTGTCGACCGGTCACACCCGCCGTGAGTCCACAGTCAAGTCTAATGAAACACATGAGGAGTGTATCCTCGTCACAATTGGTACAGACGTCTCAACAACCGCCAACGAAAAGGCAACTCAACATTTCACTTAGTGAAACAGAGTAATCGCAAACAAGTCTATTATACCGACCATGAAATTTGCGGAACGTTGACATTAAACGCGGTTTTCGATATCCCTGTGTCAATAATTTGTCAGTGAGTAGTTTACCTCTGTATATGAAATATTCATATGTTGTACACGCCCTGGCATACCGGATCATTTGTAAAATATAAACTCCATATGCGGGTGACTGAGGGATATTACTACTTAAATGTGGACAATTTACGATGGGAAAGCCGAAATCGCCGCGTTTATCGTATGGCTTAGTTGCTAATTTCCCGTCTGTGTTTATATTAAGTAAAATTTCTAAGTATGAAGCGTGTGTGCTTGATTCTGTTGTATCTTTAATTTCTAGTTCGCTGGGATATATCGCATTGACATATGTATGAAAATTGTCATTATTAATTGACAAAACGTCGTTGATATATCGAAATGTCAAATTTAGACTTTTACTTCTTTTTATTCAGCAGTTTCTGAATGAAGTCTGCTTCGTATGAATAAAGGAACAGGTCGGCCAATAAAGTAGCACAATTGGTTCCCATAGGAATACCGACAGTTTGTTGAAAGACCACGTCTCCGAACATTACAAATATATTGTCCATTAGAAATCCCAGCATGTTTTTTATATCAACTTCAGTATATTTATGTGTAGAATCAGAGTGGTGTTTGACGAAATAAGTATCCTGATAGCCAATCACTAGATATTTAAATTTTCGGGTATCACCTTTAGTGAAAAAGCAGTTGTATATGATGCTGAAAAGTTTTTCTTTTAATTTTTTATGTGGAATAGTAGTGTAAAGAGTAGAGAGGTCATAAGTTTTGATAATGTGAATTCGAGAAAAATTGTGTGCCTTCAAATTTTCTAAGAGCTGTTTAGAATTTTTAAGTATCCACATCTGATTTACATCGCTTCTGGAATAAGCAACTGTACAGTATTTTTGAAGTTTCTCCTTAACAGCTGTCAATATCTTGGTAAGGAGTAAAGATAAAGGTTTGGTAGAACATGTGCTGGATCCTGCTATGTATCTTTGCTTATATGGGGTTTTATGAAGTTTAGGTATCCAGTATAAATGTGGTAGCTCGAAATCGGTATCCGTTGTAGGTATATCAAAAGAGCGTAATACAGACACGTGATTTTGACGGATCTCGTCCTTTAAAAGTGAGCTACGTGTGTATGTAGGATTTCCAGAATTCGTATTAAACCCAAGTTCTTCTAAAAAAAAAACAATTATAGTAATGTGCCTTACAAATAAAAAACTATATTATTTGAGGCTTTGTCTGCTGGTACCAGTACATATTGGTCATGTAACTTATCCAGTTCAGTTACTACTTCTGGATCATTAAATACAGAGGGATAACGTGTTTTCGAATACGAGATTTTATCAACCTCCGTATGGAATTCAGTCATTCAGACAAAGTGTCTGGTTCTACGTCTTCATGTTTGGCCCATCGTCTGGCATAATCTTTGACAGAATCCGTAACTAAACTGAAATCCTGACTCCAACTAAAGGAACGGGCTTTGTGGTTGGACCTGCGGTCGTCGTCCGAAAACTATCTTCACGGGACGGGTCGTAAACTTCAAAATATATCTGAAGGATTAAGCATCAGAATTGAAAGACAACCAGAAAGCGACGTCGATCCTGTAGACGTTTATATATTCGTTACAAAAGAGGATCAAATCAACATGCGCGACGGACGGTTCCTGAATGTTATGTTTTAAAATATTTTAACGATTAAAAAATGTTTATCAAACAGCCACATTCTGCCATGGTCGTTGGTGCTACCGGATGCGAAAAAACGATGTTTGTATAGATTTATTAGGAACGGGATATAAGAATTTTTTCGATCATATAGTAATATTATGCCCGAGCATCGAATTCAATCGCGCGTATCGTTCGAGGCCTTGGATAGGCCAAGATATTAAAAATCCGAACGACAAACGAGTTACCATCGTAAATCCGGTATCCTCTAAAACGGGCGAAGAAAACTTCAAGAAATGCTGCGATTTTTCTACGAGAAATATAGAGGCGAGCAAACATTGTTATTTTTCACAGTCAAATCAAGTGGGTATGCTTTTTTCACGAAAGATAAATTTTCATTCCGAGAAATCATGGACGAAAACGTTATCATCGACGAGCCCGACGAAAAACGCGGCATAAAACAATTCTCATCTCAGAATAAACTTTCTAAATTAATCCTATGCACCGAACAACCTACGGAATGTAATTTTTTTTCAATGTTAAACAATTTGACTCGACTGAAAGAAAATATATCGTTATATCAAAGATAAACTATGGCATTCTTACGGTCGATAATTTTGACGAAAACAAATTAAGGATAGGAGAAATTTATTCAGCTACTAAACCCGTGCAATATCAAAAAGTACCGATTAAATATCCAAAAGGAGATGGCCCCTTGCTTATTTGAATGCCGAACATGATATCATCCGGCGTTTGGGAAAACAGAGATCCTTCGACCAAATAATTAACCGGTTATTCCATGGGTTTTATAAGTTACGATAAAACCAATAGCATAACAGAGCGAGACAGGAAATTCGTCGATATGATGGAAAAATTATTAGATTTATTAGGACAAAGATCGACGAACTCACTCCCGAATTAAAAAAAAGAGGGCGAAAAAGACCTATTAATTTAGAGGATTTAAATATCCTCAAGTACAAAGAGGACGACGACCTAGTCATGTATCCTAAATTAAACATCGATAAAAGTAAAAATATAACTTTTTCTTTTTATAGAAAAAAAAAAAAAACGGGAAGATGACGAAGGCGTTCCTAGTATAGAAAGTAACGAAAGACTTATTAAAGCCGACCCTCACGACTACGAGAAAAAATGGTATTTAGCGATCGGTGGGTTAAATGTACAGAACGGTTACATCGGTAACACCATCGAATCCGTGCAAATCGGGTTACACGAGGCGATAATTATCAAAACCCTTAATAATTTACCGTCTATGACCGAGACGGATTTAGATCTCGACGAGATGTAAATTTTTTTAACGATATTGATGGTTAAAAATATTAAACTAATCACGGAAGTAATCTTAATAATCTTAATGTTATTTTTCATCGTTTTATACATAATACCGAGTTTATTTATATCGTTCTTGATTTTAAGATTGGAGGGATATCATTGATCTAAAAATTTCTTCGACTTTTGCAAAATCATGGATGTTGAAGAATTATTAAACCTTCGAGACAAGAAGAATCAATCGATATATCGAGTAAAGATAGATTATCTGCTATAATTTGCTCGGGGCGTTCAAAACAATTTTTGGGTAGAGACATAACGTCCTCTGATTTAGATGACCGATTTAGAAATTGAGAAATTATATCGCTTATATAATACCCGAATCGGTATGCGGATGACAAAATCGATAGCGAATTCTTTAATATGCCTATATTCGCAAGCGCTTAGCCACTTTCTCGATGTTAGTGATACGCCAAAAATGATCGAAGATTTAAATGAAGACCGCTGCCATCTCTGAAATATGCTGTAATCTATACTATAGGATTGGGGCATTTTAACCCCACCAAGTGTAGCTACCATTTCCAGCCGTCATATATCTAGATTTAAAAAATCTGACACTGTAGAAAACGACGAATCCCGAAAAAATGAACATTTCTTTTAATTTTTACCTGGGCACACTTTTTACACAACAAAAACAATAGTTTTTCGGCTTTTTTCGCATTTAATTTTAACGAGCAAAACGGGTTGGTATAACCGCCTCGCAGGAATAACTTTACACTTGAGAAATCCAAACCAATTTGGGTCGACCGTGGATGGTTTTAATATTTTTGTGGTGTGACCGATCGGGTATTTTTTTTAGAATTGAACCGTGGGATATAGGAAAACGAAATCGACGTATCGCCATTTTTCTTTTCCGTAGATATCATAAACGAGCTTAGTTACGTTTGTCCGACCGCCGAAAAAAAGTGTCTCTGGATTTAACGGAGATACAACCTCGCACGCGTTATATTTCACGGTTTTATGGAGTTAACATTCCCAAATTTCGATTAAATTGTACGAAGCTTTTCTTATTTTCGTGTTTTTAATTTCGGTTCGTTTTCTAAGCGTGGCCATATCTATCTGGTTCTCGGTATTAATAGTATCCGGGGTGAAGCACTTTTTACACCTGTGCCAAAAACAACATTGAAACTCGTAAACCGTACTCGTTTCTCGACAATATCTGTCGACTTTACCGATACCGGGTATATTAAATTCGCCGCCGTTCAAAGCGTGTTGAATATTAACATTATCTCTCTTTGCCATATATTCGAGCCAAGAAATAGAGAGCTTACGTTATGTTTCCAAATAGGTTGTATCTTTATACAAACCGATAGTCGATTCCGGCATGTAATTACTTCTGTAAATAGCCATGCATACAGAAGCTATTGTCACATATTGAAGGGGATCTATATTTCCCAACTCGATGAAATCTCTGAATTTCAACATAGACCGTCGTAAAATGTCGACGTCGGACGACGTCGGACGTACAATATTCGACGAGTTCTTTCTCGAAATCAAATACGTCATTTTTCCGCGCGTTATACCATTCTAAAAAATCTTTTCTATTTTTGGCGCTCATATAATCGAAGCCGTAATGGTTTTTTAGTAGGTAGAGGTCCTAATTATTTTTGGTTACACGGTTTGTTGAAAAAAATGAGGGAAATAACCTTTCTTTAATTCGACTAGTCTGAATGTTCTCGAAAAATCGGCCAAAGGACGAAATTTATAGAATCTATATATATTTTATAGATAGTTTTTCGTTCACTTTCATGTTCATGATTTTCGTTCGGTTGTAAATACAATAAGGAGCGATATTCTTTTCGACGAAATATTTTAAGAAAAACGTGACTTCGTACGATTTTGCGTTGTGAGCTATGAATGTTCCTTCTTTAGATAGAACAAATTCGCAAAAATCGTCTATATTAGAAAACACGCGTTGTTCGCCGTTAATATTTTGACAAATTATTATATTCGGAATATAAACGCCGGTATATTGAGTCGATTCTATGTCGTAGAAATAGTATTGGGTCGTCCACGTTTTACAGCTATAGCATTTTTGTATCCCCAGTACAAGGAACCGATGGTGTACAATTTCGACCCTTGCACCGTTTTTTTTTTAACCATAAAGCACTTGTGTGTCGTTATATCAGTATTTTTTTTACAATAAGAACAGACTGAATAACCGCATTTATGGGTTTTCAGGTCTTTTACCGTTCGTACACAGCTTAAGCATTTCTGAACTATTAAACAAACGATATCCGCTTTCTCGTTTCTCGTCCCCGTTTACGTTTATGTTCGTTAAAACGTTCTTGGTCCAAAATGTTCTGTTGCAATCATCGCACACGATTTTCACAGTGATTGTTACACGTCCAAAATACACTGAAAGATATACTTACCTAGAGCATATATGCCGAAAATCAAACTCAGCATTACATGTAGATATATCCTTAGCCTAATAAACATGTCGATGTTTTGTCAATATTCCTCAGTTTGATCAGTGGTAGACTTCAGCGTATACAGTTAACGAACTTTATAACGAGGAAGTAATGTCTTTGTGAAAAATCAGTGACTCATATCGTAAAACACAATGACAGACGAGCAATTCATATGTGTACTATAGTAAAACGTATCAAAGGAACAACGTAGATATTCATATGTGCTTTAGTATATATAGAAAAAAAGATAAATAAACATGTATGCATTTAGTTCGTGTGTCTGCAATTTATCTGCTGTGATTTAACGATAAAACAAGTTAAATGCATGACCTGATCTCAGATCAATTTTACTTTTGTTCTTATGTATACGCAGTAGATTCAGATTATTAAAATCTTCTTCATATCAGACGCTTATCTGAATTTTTTTAGACATTGTCAGTTCTATTCATCTTTGTATGAGTTCTTTTTTTCTCCCTTTTGTTTATTATATATTATATATCTGGAACATTTTTAGTATGGAAGAGAACACCTTTCAAACAAACAGAAAACAATTTTCTAGTAATAGTATTACTTATATATTCAATAAGTCATGCAATGGTAAATACTTGGATTTAAGATTGGGTTATGTTATACTCATTTAAAGGATGTTGACAAATTCCCGATACGGACATGTAATCTTTCAATGAATGCAAACATTGACACAAGGCATAACTGCTTGTATTATTTTATTAAATCAGATATATCCTCCATTACATTATTCAACATAGCATGAAGTAAGTGTTGTCTGTATAGAATTGCAAATACACACTTAAACAATGTATATATTAATAATATTTAGGTGATAAAAATTGTCATGTATATCAAGAACATGGTAAAGGTTACGAACAATTAAACAATTTTAATACACAAATAATTATTGATATCATAGTTATTTTAAATTATTTAAGATACAATGACTTTGAAAGCTGTGATAATTTAATCCTTATACCTCAATGTTGAAACTACTTTTAGATACTACGACATAGATAACATAGGCAGAACACTATATACTCTCTGTTACGTATTTCTATACATTGTTTAAGTATGTATTTGCAATTTGTCTGCTTAATTTTATACCACCATATATCGTGACACCCTTTCGATATTTAGACCTTAAATGAATTGCTGACCTTTTTGTCGAACTTAAGAGGTTTCCACGTAATATTTTGCGACAGGGGATGCTAGCACCGTCCAGACACTTGGTCTTATCCCGTTTGGGATCCACAACTGTTGAGACCGCTACTGTATCTATTTGTTCGTGTTATAGTGGTTTCGATTATTTATTTTTCTGCTTTGTTATAATATGATGGAACGGTCACAACAAAATGGTCTCATATATTTTGAATTCGTCAATGTATCACAAGGGCTTATATAAATTACAATTTTACAAGCGATATCTTTTTCATCCTAACTAGGTTCTCATTGGGGTCAAATTTTCAAAGTAAGGAATGTCATTTTCAAGTAAACTGATATATGGTTAAGAAATATATTTGTATGAAATTATGTGAATTGTTGATATATGACGTAGCTTGTTCAGAAGGACATGAAGCGAATATTATAGATAGTACACAAATACGGACGTATGAAAATCCAGGGTTGCAACATATGCCATGGAGGGTTGGATTCCTGCAGCCGACTGGTGATAGTCCCACGAGTCTTTAGTCAGGAGATATCCATATAAAGACGGGAAATAACCTCTGCTTCGGTCAACGCTATTGTAAGTTTAATCAGCACAAAAAGTTCATCATTATGAATGGTAATATTTTTTGTTTGTGATCAAACTCATTCGATCGACTGCAGAGTTTGATAAACATAAAAGCAGACCCACTTCTATAACACGTAACTCTTTTGAATACAAAGATGGAATTCGCAGATATAAATATTTAGTGTTAGGTCATGAGAACCACATTTGTGAAGACACACTCTGATTCCTATAACAAGTACACTAAACACGACATCATTAACTATGATTGATAAATAAAATGTCATCCAAAGTATGACGAAGAAGTTCCAATGGATATGCTAAACTCAAAATCTATCCGAAAACGACAGATAAGATATAACAACGGACTAAACACGAAGAACAATTGCGAATCCCAAACGGGGTGGGACAAGCTGTCCTGAACCAGTCAGCGTCCCCTATTAGCATGTAACACCAGTAGCAAATGTTCTGTTGAAACATCTTGAGTTCAATGAATTTAGAAAGTGGTAGGCACCTGATCACGCCTCTTGGTTTCCGTAGGTCCTCGTTTGCCCATTTTAACCAGATTTGTATCAATATCCTGGACATCCTAAAACTTTATACTTTGGTATCTGAGATGTTTTATATTTATTTGTGGTTGAGAGTGACGGGATATTTAGCATTACGGAAGAAACAATCAGCCCTCTACAAGTAAACTTACAAACTTTCTCAAAAAATTGGCTTAGTTTCGAACAGTTTTCAAGCATGCGCTGACAACAAGTATGAGGCTCCATTTTTTTAAAGCGCGATGTTGTTATCATTCTATTACGAAGGCCCAAGAACTACTGATAAAAACTTAAAGTAAAATGTCAACCACAAGTAATCAATAATATTCACGAGACAATATATATGAGAATTGGAAACACACAGATCTCTGAAAATCCGGAGAAGGGATCAGGGCCAGAAGTCACCCAATTTACTCAATACTGAAGTTCAACGTTCATTTCATTATCTTTACTATATAATCGTTTGTAAAACTTTTGGGTTTGAGTGATTAGGAAGCATATCATAATTTTCCATCGTTTATATATAAATGTTTGCGTCATACTTATGAGTTTCCCGTGAAGTACCTTGAGTACTGTACCCAAATTTTGAGTACGTACTCAAACAACATTTTAATATTTCTGAAGTTACAGTTACAGAATACAGTTTGCGTGTTTTTACTTTAAAATCATGAATATTTGGTGACTTTGGCCCTGGGCCTAGTGACATAAATCTAAAAACTTACTTAAGTCAAAAATGTTTACTCAACTTTGGCTGAACCTGAATTCATATTGACTGAACAGGAAAATGTTGAGAATGTTCTTCAACTTGAGTAAATTCTCAGGTTTTATGGTGTCAGACCCTGGTGCCATTGCGGAGTTAGTCTCCCCTGTAGAACGGTCATACGCACAACAGGTTATTCAGATGGTCATCTTTATCTGTTTTGACCTGATTTATATTTTTGTTTTACTTTGAAAAACAAATAATATAAATCCACACAATACTTCAAAACATTTATGCTAGTCCCCTTCAGTTGTGATTTGCAACTTAATAATCAAGGTTATCTTATGCCAACTTTTATCATTCAAATTATTGAGTCTATAGTACGTTATGTTATGTTATGTAGTCTTCCATTGCGAGACACTGCATGCATCACTAATTCATTGGAAAACAGATTACAAACCACCTCCTTGTTACAATGATTTTTGTAACATCCAACAAAAATATAAATTCACTGAACTCATTTTACAAAAGTAATGTATAATGTACAGAATAGAGATGTAGATCGGTTACGTGCTTTGGATATACTTGTATATAGTTATTCTGATATTCGGCACATCCGTCCGAGGTAAGTATATGTACGTTATATATATATATATATATATATATATATATATATATATATATATATATATATATATATATATATATATATATATATATATATATATATATATATAATATTGCCGAAGTGTCGTGTCATAAGTCTCACTTTTTTATCTTGTTACTAAGTAAGGAAAATGGGGGACAGAGGATCATAACGGACACCTGAGCAAAACATAATTAACTCCCACAAGCATTTACCTAACACTTTTCGCCGTATTGATCTTTGTAGATCTTTGCATGCCAAACAGTTTTGCTTCTTTCATTTTCTCTCTATCTTATTATACATTTTGAGATAATGGACAAACACATGAAAACTCCACTTGATGGGGAGATAACTCCCAAAAGATTTGACATGCCAAATTCCGCCCTGTTGACATTTTCGTAGATCTTTGCATACAGATCATCTTTGCTTCTTTCACTTTCTCTTTATCTATGATACTTTTCATGATGATGTCAAAAATAGCACTAAACATGAGTAATCTACCTAAATGGGGAAATAACTATCATACGGGTCAACCTGATAATATCAGTCCTAGACTGATGACATTAATTTTTTGTAGATCATTTCACTTTTTTTTTCACTTTTTGTTTATATATAATACATTTCAAAATAAGTAAAGAAAGAAATAGTCCAAAACATGAACAAGAAGAATATGTAGGTTTATCTGGCCAAACGGAAATAGTAGAGGACAGCGAATACTTGTTTCCAGTAAAATGTAGTCAAAATCCCGTCAGGGGTTTCCAAGAACAAACTGGCCATGTGAAAAAATCACCCCCTTTCCAGTCTTAAGAAACCCAAGTTTACTTTTTTGTATTGCACACCTGTCAAAGGAACAGGGTTTTATTAAGTCTTAGGTATAACCTTTTTAGTTAATGGAATACAATTTAATAATGATACAACCCCATGTCATTGTACTGTTTCTAATTTGTATATTACAAATGCATATATAAAAAATAATTATGGGTGCTGCTTTATCAACTGTGTATCTGCCCATACAATCTTCTACAATTTTGTTATTATAGTAAAACTTTGTGAGCCAACCAAACATTGGCACATTGACAATTAATTATGTATAATGATATTAAAAACATTGCCCTAAGATTAAGTGTACCTTACGAAAATTAATTAAACCCCACTTTCAGTGAAGAGCAAATGGACTATAAATCAGTAAACAAAGGGAGATAAACTGTATGTATAACATTTAAGTTAATATATAACACTTACGATAATTTGGTTTCACTCACACATACACGCACGCACGCACGCACGCACGCACACACACGCACACACACACACACACATATATATATATTATATATATATAATATATATATATATATATATATATATTATATATTTTATTATATATATATATACCCCCATATATATATATATATATATATATATATGTTATATATATATATATATATATAAATTATATATATATATATATTATATATATATATATATTTCTTTTCTTGTTTACGTACTTCTTATTGACAGGTAATAACCATTCAGGTATCATGTAAACGTGTTTCCACATCTATCATATTCGTTTAAGCACTATATACTCAATATGTTGATTACTTTCATTGAACATTATTTCTGTTCTGCATCGGCTCGTAAGTATTGAAAGAACTGACTTACCTAGTGCGTATTTGCTGGGAACAAGACTTAGTATTATATGTAGGTATATCCTCAGTCTAATAAACATATTAATGTTTTCTCATATTCCTCAGTTTGATCAGTGCTGGACTCTAGCTTGTACATTATACACAAAATCTAACTAGGAAGTTATGTGTTTTCAAATGAAAATATTCTCCAAGGACAAACATTAACATATGAATATGTGTTAGTATATACTGAAAAGACAACATGAATGTATTTAAATGTTATGTGTAGCTGATATGTACGAAGATTTAAATGCACGATGCGACATCAGAAGAAATGTGTGTTTCTTCTTTTGAAAACACAGTGAATAAACATAATAAAACTTCCGGTTTTGATTAAGCAGGTAAAGTTTAAATTACAATCACGAAAATCAACATATGTAAATATAGCATCTCTATATCGCTATTTATACAACATTTGTTTACAATATTTTGCGTTATCAGTTTTCAAAATAGTGTCAATAATAATAACAAATTAACTTTATACTTCGAAAATGACATTGTAATTATCTAATATGATGTGAAGGGAATTTTATTTTTATCAGTGTCCGTAGATTTATAGTGTATTTACATATAATCTATTGATGCGGCATATATCCGTTCTGTAGATACGGCTGATTTAGTCCTACACTTCAAACATTATATGAGCTACGGTTTAGAAGGACTAAACAAACTTTGAACTTACTTAACGCAAATACATGGCAACAAAAGATTCAATTTTGCAGTCACGTTGGTCTCTGGAGTATGCCACAGGAAAGAAGCTTCACCAGCAAAATCTGCGCTGGAATTATGTTAAAAAAGTATTGTCACACCATGAAACATTGATCATGGTTCGGTAAACGATAAGGATTTGCTCTAGCCTAAGCACAACATATATGGCGTGTGACGTTTATATCATATATGGATCATGCATGCAGCGTTCTACTCATTTAGATATCATCAATCATACCATTTTTAAAATCAGATACATAATAATCAAAATGCCAATCATTAAGAATATTAAAACACCTAGGTATGAAGAAATTGTTATACCAAAGTGTCATATTGTTTTATGAATTGCACTCTCAGAGGCCCGTGTGTATCCATTTTTGCCGGATTTGTATCTGTGGCCTTGCCATCCTTTAGCTTTATATGGTATCTGAGACGTTTTATATGTTTACCACCGAGAATGTATCACTGCTAATGGACATTTTGCCCCCGCGGATAATTGTCGCTCGGTACATATATTTAATGAATAATAAAAGTACCAAATAGCATACTGGGTGACTCGGTGCATAGTATGAAAAAGTGTCGTTCTGTCGAGTCTACAAGGAGCACAGACTCGCGGAGATTGTTTGGTGCTCCTCGGGTTGTACTAAGCGACATTACCAACTTATCATTTATACAGTCTAACGATAACAAATCCTGACACAAACATAATAATGATCATGTGACCATACAACAATTGTCATATTCGACTGGATGACTTTTTTGAGAGTTCATTTTCAAATAATATGCCATCCATTTCAAAATCTTCTGTCAAAATTGTTAAACATGTCATATATTGATAACTGATCAGGGGTTTACCGGCCATCTGGCAAATGAGCATTACCACTCCAGAAGCTGGGGTCATCTGGGACCTTCTGTGGTTTGATTTATGTTGGCGATACTTAGGGACCCTTGAATGAAGAGTGTCTGGTCATCCATCTGAGATTAATAGTGGGAGTAACCAGATATTCTATCAATATTTCAACCTCCCCCCCTGCCCATTTCATTTTGTGTATGAGAGTACGTATGACTGAACAAATATATACCACTGGACCAACAATCCCACCTTCAGTGCCCCGTTTTCATAAACAATTTTGGATTAAACAGCTTAACAGTGCATACCCTTATGGATGTAACGATAATATTCAAAGTGTAGGTAATCTATCAAGCCTACTATGTAGTGGTGTTGATGTGATGGAACTTTTTTATTCTAACGTAAGACGTAAGCGCAGTCACGGACATCGTTTATACAACAGACCCAACATACATGATGTCACTCTTTCATCTCTTTTACCATATGTTAACAAACAATGGGCCTTCATCATATTCACAGCAAACTTTATTCTGTTCCTTTTACACAACTGAATGGACTTTTCAGGAAGCTAGAATGAACCCCTACACGGATTCTTCAACCCCAAAATACACACTGAACTCCGTTTTAATGGACATTGCTTATCACAAACTGTTCAAGCCTATATGCGTTACAAACAATAATTGTTCTGAACAGAAACGTCTTTTCCTAAAACTTAAATTTACAAACATAGGTATAGACGCTTTAAACATTGGCAATGTTCTAAATCACAAAAAAGTTCAGTCCAGTGTTCCGTTATATTTTAAACTGAAGACCACGCCTTGCATGTCATACAACTATACCCGTAGCATTGCATTCAAGCTATTCAACTACAAACGGGTTTTGAAGTGCCTAGACATCAACCATCTTCTACAAAACACCGTCACATGTCCATGTGCATCATCTCCCTTCAAATATAAATCTATCGGGCATGTCATCAATGGCGACGTTTCTATTGTTGAAAATGAAAACCTCAGAAATCTTATTTTAAGAGGTCCTAATTACCGCAAAGCCTGTTCCTTTAACTGGCGTCAGAATTTCAGTATAGTTATGGATTCTGTCGAAGATTATGACAGACGATGGACCAAACATGAAAACGTGGAAACAGACACTTTTTCTTAATGGCTAAAAGCTGCACGATGGTTGATAAAATATCGTATTCGAAAACTTAAAGAAACTATGAAAACACGTTATCCCTCTGTATTTAGTGATCCAGAAGTAGTAAATATTATAAACATAATACCAAAGTTACAATGCTCAAGACGATCGTTTCTGTCAAGTAACTGAACTGTATAGATTACAAGACAAATATGTACTCGTCCCAGCAAACAACGCCTCACATACATAGTTTTTATTTGCAAGGCACATTACTATAATTGTATATTAGGAAAGATCCTTCAAAATCGCCTGCCCGTATTACACTCTTTTGATGGACCTACAACAGATACTGATTTTGAGCTAGCATATTTATATTGGATACTTAAACTTCATAAAACTCCATATAAGCAGAGGTACATAGCACGATCCAGAAAATGTTCTACCAAACCTTTATCTTTACTCCTTACCAAAATATTGACAGCCGTTAAGTAGAAACTTACTCAAAACTGTACAGTTTCTTATTCCAGAAGCGGTGTAAATCAGATGTGGATACTTGAAAATTCAAAACAACTTTTAGAAAGTTTAAAGGCACACCATTTTTTCTCAAATTCACAGCATCAAAACATACGACTTCTCTACTTTTTGCACAACTATTCAACGTGAAAAAAAAGAAATACGTTTTAGCATCATAGACACCCGAAAATTTAAATATCTAGTGATTGGTTATCATGATATTCATTTTGTCAAACACCACTCTGCTTCTACACATAGATAATTGGAGTTTATATAAAAACATGGAATTTCTAATAGGCAAGATATGTGTAATGTTCGGAGACGTTGTCTTTCAACAAACTGTCGGTGTCCATATGGGAACTAATTGAGCTCCTTTACTGGCCGACCTGTTCCTTTATCCATACGAAGCAGACTTCATTCAGAAACTGCTGCATCAAAAGAAGAAAAAGCTAGTGGTGTCCTTAATTTTCACATTTAGATATATAGACGACATTTTTTCAATTAACAATGACAGTTTTTATACATATGTCAATGCGATATATCCCAGGGAACTAGAAATTAAAGATACAACAGAATCAAGCACAAACGCTTCATACTTAGATATTTTACTTAGTATACACACAAACACGACGATTTCGGCTTTCCCATTGTAAATTGTCCACATTTAAGATATACCAGGGCGTGTCCAACATATGAACATTTCATATACAGATGTAAACTACTCACTGGCAAATCATTGACAAAGTGGTATCGACGTTCCGCAAGTTTGACGGTCGGTATAATAGTCTTGTTTGCGATTAATTTGTTTCACTGGGTGAAATGTTGAGTTGCCTTTCCGCTGGCGGTCTGAGACGTCTGTTCCAATTGTTACGAGGATTCGTTCCTCACGTATTCCCTTTGGACTTGAATGTGGACTCACGACGGGTGTGACCGGTCGACAGGGGATGCTAACTCCTTCATGGCAACCGATCCCACCTCTTGGTTTGAAGAGGTCCGTGTTTGTCCATTTTTTCCGGATTTGTATCTCTGTCCTGGACATCCTATAGATTTACACTTTGGTATCTGAGAGGTTTTATATTCCAATGATTTCAACCATCATTTTGCTTATAACGAAATAACGTGACATATGAAATATTACACTGGTATGTTTACATGTATATATATATATATATATATATATATATATATATATATATATATATATATATATATATATATATATATGTATGTATGT
The DNA here is from genome assembly GCA_030159075.1 of Atrina japonica. Classification (NCBI taxonomy): domain Eukaryota; kingdom Metazoa; phylum Mollusca; class Bivalvia; order Pterioida; family Pinnidae; genus Atrina; species Atrina japonica. The sequence continues at coordinate 13,726 of BROG01001470.1, read as the reverse complement.
ATGTATACTGGATATTGAAATAAGCTTTCAATATAATTGTATTATCAATAATCATACTTTCCGTTTCCTATGTATGTGAATTCAGTTTCGGCCTATTTCGGACTATTTTATTTGTAATGATAATAATTGGTTTCTTGGTCATTTTGATATGTATATATATTTGTTTTAAATAATAAAAAACACTATCCGGGATACGAAACCACGCGGGTGTAAATTCATATTCAACATCAACAGTACGGCAAACGCTTTTCAAACCGCATCATTATCAGAACACGTTCCATGTCCACTCTGAAGTATGAGAAGTATTTCCCATTGTTTATTTGTCATTCTCGTCATGTATCTTTAGGATCAAGAGGACTGAACTTTATTTTATTTTTTTTTTTTGAAAAGCGTAAAGGGAAAAGGGACCTTCGTGTCATATTTGGCCAAACTCTTTTTTGTCGTTAGTTTGTACTCTATAGCGCTTACTGATCAAAATGAAATCAAAATTATATTTCTAGTGTAAAGGTGAAATATTTTGAATCTGAACTAAACCGATACACAATATGAAAATGTGTATAACGTTATAAATCGACGAGTCATAATACAACGACAGGGAGTTCAATATTTAAAACGCTACATAAGCATTACTGAATGTTGTAATATGATTCTTTTTTGTTTTGTTTTATTTTCATAACTTACATCGGAGTAATTTACTCTTTGGTTTATTCTAGGTATCACAATACATTGGTGGATTTGAGAGTTTACAGGATTTGAGTCCCCTTGAATTTGGTGACATTGTATATTAAAAATGAAATAGGGGGACTGTTGGATATTCTTTTAACATAGAGTTAAATCAATTACATGCCCCAGAAAAGTTTCGTGTCTGGATACTAGATAATGGCTTCTTTGGATTTTTGAAATTGAAATTTCCGGAACACCCCTCATGATCTGTGCTTGGATGTGTTAGCTGAAAGTCAAATCACTGAGGAAATAATCAGTCTGTCAATTTAATGCGTTTGAGAAATCCATACCCTGGTTTCCCGAACCCTTTGGAATTCATTCTTGGTCCGTAGCTGAATTACACTTCATATTTTGTTTCAATCAATCAATGTTTAAGTTTTGAAACGATACATATATCCTAATTCATCGCCGGTAAGCTACAAAATAAAAACCTGGGTAACATAAGCCAGTATTTATTTCTGGTAAAATTAAAAATGTACCGGGTGAGCATAATCGCGATCCCCTAGCATTTGGTTTATACCAGGTGATTTTTCCTTCATTTTGATTACTGATGATATTACATGCATCCTGTTACCCCTCACCCCCTCCCCAATTTTAAAAATATCTCTATTACGACACTATCCAGTTCAATGTATTATCTAAGTCTACGGGTCAAGTTCTCTGTCGCGGGACAAGAAATGGATCAATATTGTATTATCTAATACTCTTGTGAAAATTATTCTTTCCTCCTATGATCACTCACCTCAATCTCCGTCATTCAGATTTTCGCAACTTGATGCATCTTTTTGTTAGTGACGACGGATATCACTTCTTACATTCACGTCTCTCTCTCTCTATCTCTCTCTCTCTCTCTCTCTCTCTCTCTCTCTCTCTCTCTCTCTCTCTCTCTCTCTCTCTCTCTCTCTCTCTCTCTCTGCGCATAAGATATAGCATATTGTAAATTTTGAAATTAAATTTAAATTTAAAGGACTTGTAACATAAACCTCTGATATCTAAACGGTCACACAATACATACCTGACAAGAAGCGGACCGACATTTCAAGTTAGAGGTGATGAATTAGACTCTCTTCACCGAGCGTAGCGAGGGGCAACATTTTGTGTATGGAATTTGTTATTAATCTTCATTTTTTAAAGGAAAAATAGCTGTTTTACTCATTTTTGCACACCAGCCGAAATAAAATTCACATAATCACTGCACAAAAAGTGTTGGATTAATTGTGAGACAATATTTCGCTAGAAAATAAGGTGTTACGCATCTTTCAGAATATTATATAAATTTAGAAGCCCGAAGACGTATTTTTTGCGCACAGACACAAACTATGCCTGTCCATCAGCTTATATACCGCATTGATTATCCATCTAAAAAGAATGTTGATTCAAAAAACATTATCCATATAAAAATAAATGCCAAGGACGTCTGATGTGCTATCCATACATGTTTAAAAGTTTACATGCCTCAATTACTGCGTTTTTAAACATTACCTTATGAATAAGCGAGGGAACTTTGTATGTTACAGTATTTTATTTTCTTTCTGGTTTTCGGTGAAATCATTTTATTTTGTTTAACAGAGTATTTATACAGCATAGTAAACAGAACTGAAATTTTAACACATTTATTAAATGAAATGAAAATTTAATTGAGTTCACAACCATGCAATAAACTACAATTTATAACTTTAACTACGTACAAAATACCACTAAAAACATCAAATAAAACTACCATGTTTAAGAATTGACTATACATACAAATAAACCACAAAACATTCCATGTAACATAAATATTTGGCCTTCTCGGCGGCTACTCACATCTATCATTAGCATTAGGCTTCTACAGGTTTGGTTTTCAGATGGGCTGGTGCCGCGATTTTCTCTAAAAAATGGATGTTTTGACATCTTGCCGTAATGATATCTGATAAAATAAATTTGGTGAAATATTTCTATTAATCCAACGTGCACATTTTTTTTAACCAGTCGCGATGATTTTCAATTCCATTGAGTAAAATATTCACTGTGCAGTTACTGAATTAAATTATAAAAAAATTGAGATAGCAAAGTATAAATCAATAGAATGTCCAGGACATAGATACAAATCCGGTAAAAATGAACAAACACGGACCTCTGGAATCCAAAAGGTGGGATCAGGTGCCATGGAGGAGTAAGCATCCCCTGTCGACCGGTCACACCTGCCGTGAGTCCACTGTCAAGTCCAATGAAACGCGTGAGGAGTGTATCCTCGTCACAATTGGTACAGACGTCTCAACAACCGCCAACGAAAAGGCAACTCAACATTTCACTTAGTGAAACAAAGTAGTCGCAAACAAGACTATTATACCGACCGTAAAATTTGAGGAACGTTGACATTAAACGCGGTTTTCGATATCCCTGTGTCAATAATTTGTCAGTGAGTAGTTTACTTCTGTATATGAAATCCTCATATGTTGTACACGCCCTGGCACATCGGATCATTTGAGAAATATAAACTCCATATGCGTGTGACTGAGGGATATTACTACTTAAATGTGGAAAATTTACGATGGAAAATCTGAAATCGTCGCGTTTGTCGTATAGCTTAGTTGCTAATTTCCCGTTTGTGTTTATATTAAGTAAAATGTCTAAGTATTATGAAGCGTGTGTGCTTGATTCTGTTGTATCTTTAATTTCTAGTTCGCTGGGATATATCACATTGACATATGTATGAACATTGTCATTAATAATTGACAAAACGTCGTCGATATATCTAAATGTCAAATTAAAGGACACCCGCTAAATTTTTTCTTGTTTTGATTCAGCAGTTTCTGAATGAAGTCTGCTTCGTATGAATAAAAGGAACAGGTCGGCCAATAAAGGAGCACAATTGGTTCCCATAGGAATGCCAACAGTTTGTTTGAAAGACCACGTCTCCGAACATTACAAATATATTGTCTATTAGAAATTCCAGCATTTTTTTTATATCAACTTCAGTGTATTTATGTGTAGAATCAGAGTGGTGCTTGACGAAATAAATATCCTGATAGCCAATCACTAGATATCTAAATTCTCGGGTACCACCTTTAGTGAAAAAAACAGTTGTCTATGATGCTAACACATATTTTTTTTAATTTTTATGTGGAATAGAAGTGTAAAGAGTAGATAATTCATAAGTTTTGATACTGTGAATTCGTGAAAAATTGTGTGCCTGCAAATTTTCTAAAAGCTGTTTAGAATTTTTAAGTATCCACATCTGATTTACACCGCTTCTGGAATAAGCAACTGTACAGTATTGTTGAAGTTTCTCCTTAACGGCTGTCAATATCTTGGTAAGGAGTAAAAATAAAGGTTTGGTAGAACATTTGGTGGATCCTGCTATGTACCTTTGCTTATATGGGGTTTTATGAAGTTTGGGTATCCAATATGAATGTGGTAGCTCGAAATCGGTATCCGTTGTAGGTATATCAAATGAGCGTAATACGGACACGTGATTTTGACGGATCTCGTCCCTTGAAAGTGAGCTACATGTGTATGTAGGATTTCCAGAATTCGTATTAAACCTAAGATCGTCTAATAAACACGTGTGTATGTATGATTACCAGAAGTTCTTCTAATAAACAATTATAGTAATGTGCCTTACAAATAAAAACTATATTATTTGAGGCTTTGTCTGCTGGTACCAGTACATATTGGTCATGTAATCTATCCAGTTCAGTTACTACTTCTGGATTATTAAATACAGAGGGATAACCTGTTTTCATAGTCCCTTTAATTTTTCGTATACGAGATTTTATCAACCATCTTATGGCTTTCAGCCATTCAGACAAAGTGTCTGGTTCTACGTCTTTATGTTTGGCCAGTCGTCTGGCATAATCTTCGACAGAATCCATAACTAAACTGAAATTCTGACGCCAATTATAGGAACGGGCTTCCCGGTATTTAGGGCCCCTTAAAATAAGATTTTTGAGGATTTCATTTTCAACAATAGAAACGTCGCCGGTAATGACATACCTGATAGGATTGTATTTGAAAGGAGATGAAGCACATGAACATGTGACAGTGTTGTGTAGAAGATGGTTGATGTCTAGGCACTGCAGAACCTGTTTGTAATTGAATAGCTTGAATGCGATGCTAGGTGTGTGGCTATATGAAATGCAATGCGTGGTCTTCAGGAGCGGTATAAAAAAAAGCTGGAATACAAAAACTTGCTACCGGGTGTTAAAACATTCATCCTTATTTTGATTTCTTTCTAAATGATAAGTGATAAATCTTTAGATCTAAATAAAAGGTTTAAAAAACACAAGATGAAAAGATTACCGATGGAGGATCGTCGTTAATGTGTATATGTCTGTCACGGAGGTTCCTTTTCGCTTAAGGCGTATTATTGCCATTATTATTATTACTCATTCAGTTTTTCTCTTTTTGTTTATCATGACAGCATGCCCAATTTTGCGGTGTATCTGATCTTTAAAACAGGTCAATGTTTATACCGTCTATACCGACAGTGTATAGGATTTATTCCCAGCTAATAGTAATCTTCTATAGCTTCGATTATTAATTGGTACTTCTTCATTTTTACTTTTTTTAACAGGAAATAACAGTGTGTATATATCGGCTATAGTGGCTGATAGAACGGGCCACGTTTGACTTAAAACATTAATTATTTGCAAATTTGTCTATCCGAATACCTTTTCAAATACAATTGGTTAACTACAGTCATTTATTCAAATCTACAAAGAATTAATATTTTAGAGACCACTATCATTTCGATTTAGCCACAGACCTCTGATTGCCAACATGTAGTTTGTATCGGGAATCATGTACGACGTAAGGACATACTACATGACTGCATGGGATCCATTGCCGTTTTGAATTGTCAAGGTCAACAAGTCTTTAATTCCGTGAATCACTCTTGTGTATGAATACGGATTCCAGTATTTATATCAGTGTAAAAGTTGAGAGCCGGCCTGGCTCAGTCGGTAGCGCGCTTGACTCTTGGCCGTTAGGTTCTGACTTCGAGTCCAGCCTGTGGCAGGTGGGTTTCCTGTCTATCGGATGAGACAGTTAAAACCGAGATCCCGTGTCACAGTAGTTGTCGGCACGTTAAAGAAACCTAACCGCTCAATGACCGTAAGTGCAAAGCATAGGCCATAATTTGAAGCCCTTCACAGGCATTTGGTGACATCTCCATATGAGTGAATTATTTTTCAGTGGGACATTAAAAAACAATAAAAAAGAACAAAATTAAAGTTGAAGCTGACTTAAGCATTTTTGTGGTCACAATTGACTGGAAAATATTGAGCTCTTCAGCATGCCCTTATTCAGGTACTGTTTGTTTGCTTATGTGTTTGCACTTAGTTTCAAAACTGCAGTGTGACATTTTGATTACATGAAGATAATATAGTAAAACCCATATAACCTGGTGAAATGGAGTCTCGTTAACCTTTTACTGTAGTGGACGAGTTAAAGAGTAATCGTTCGTACTCGTCATCATACGAACGGTTATCCAGTTGTCAAAACTATTTACCGTGAAGTCCATCATAACCGAAAAGTGAGTATAACCGACCATATCATAATCAAAAGGTTACCCCGCTCCGTTATGATAGTTATGATAATTGGACAATATACCACAGACACGTTTTGAAAACGTTTAATTTATATTGATTTTAAATTAAAATTTAACAAAGATAACAAATATTAAGAACAAAATACAGTACCTCCATCCACTCACTACTACTACTACTACTACTACTACTACTACTACTACTACTACTGCAATTACTACAGCTACTACCATAATTACTTTTCATACTACTACTACTGTTGCTGCTAATACCATTAATGAGCAGAAATGCTCTCACTACTTTTTCATTCCCAGCACAAATTCTACAATTTATGAACTAAGAATATGACATTAAAATTACGTAATATGTACAAAATCGTCAATATCTTTTCATCCACACCGTACCTCATTGTATTATTGTATTCTGATATGTTACATGGGCATCATCAAGAGAGTCATATACACGTGTTTCAGTTGCTCCTGTTTGTAATTCTTCGTAGTTCTTGACCTCATTACCACTGTTGGATATCCGAATGGTGTGTCCACTTTGGAAGTTTGCGTTCAGAACATTATTTCGCCGACACGTTATTACAACAATAACTAATAAAACAACAACTAAAACACATAGAAAACTAACAGTGATGGGCCACACAATTGAGGTCGTCGTCAGATCTATAAGAGAAAATAACAATTGATTCAATTAAGAAAGTAGTTATACCTATGGTAGATTTATATGTTCACCATATCATTCGTAACCAATACGATGTCAAACAAGATACCATACTGGGTTATTAGTACTCACCGCTATCTTGCGGAATGAGGACTTATTAGTTATTCAAGTAAGTCTTGTTTACTAATTTCAGGTAATTTTACAATTTAATTTGGCATCAAATATTTTAAGGCATATGTTTGAATGGTCTCCTCAAACGATTGAAACCAATGATATATTTTAGTAATTAAATAAGTGAATAAATTAAAAATGAAACAAAATATTAGGCTATAGGACAAGAAAATAACGGGTCCTACCTTTTGATAAACATTCGCCGGTTTTATGGTGACACCCGTCTTCGCATTCTCTACAGTTCAGTAAACAATTCACACCATACCTTCCCAGACCACATTCTGTATTAAAACAATAGACAAACCGGAAGCGAATTAAAATGGTTTTATATCGGACATTCATTCTACTCACATATTGAATGTAAATTAAGTCAATAAAATAAGTCTACAGGAAAGAAATATGAACGTTGAAATAGTACACGAAATATAGTAAAAATAAACATCCCCAGACTGGCTTCAAATTGTAGTTCCCCAACACCATTATATATGCTAATCATTTATGTGATAATGATATATACTTTAATATACAGTGTAGTATAAGGCATGGGTTAAGGGTCTATGATGGAGCCAGAAAAGCCATTATTATGATTATGATATTTACAGTATTCAAGATCACAGATACTGCAAGAAAGTTTCAATACCCAAGATGCAAATCAGATGAGACTTGGACACATGCACCTGTGGAAATCAGGTGGGAACAAGTACCATAGAAGAAACCACACACGGAAATAACGACCAAGCTTTATATAAAATATCAGATACCAAAGTATAAATATTTAGGATGTCCAGGATATATATATATATACAAATCTGACAAACATGGACAAACACGGACCTCTGGAAACCGAGAGGTGGGATTCGGTGTGATGGAGGAGTAAGCATCCCCTGTCGAGCGGTCACACGGGCCGTGAGTCCACAGTCAAATTAAAATAAAATACATGAGGAACGAATCCTCGTCACATTCGGTACAGACTTCTCAACAACCGCAAACGAAAAGGCAACTCACTTAGTGAAACAGAATAATCGCAAACAAGACTATCATACAGACCGTAAAATTTGCGGAACGTTGACATCATCAACTTTTCTGTTAACAACTTTTGTTAAAGTAATTTAGATTTCTTTTTTATATCTGAGATTTCATTTTAGATTTTGCGCACTATATCAACTTTTGTTTAATCATACAACTTTTTAATACTAAGTAATACATACACTAGATCTTGTTAGGATATAAAAAATATATATGGTGGCAACTGGTTATCAAATGATCTTTTATCTCGATGCAACAGTAGATGATAATTGTCATAAAATTTACAATTGCACATGTAATTACTATGATCTTATTTTCAAAATGAGGACTGTTGATCGCGGAATGTAATTTCGGGTGTTTTTCTGCAACATAATAATGAATTAGGAAAATGAAGTAAATTATATGAGAAATATAATTAATACCCTATTGAAACGAAATACATACTTGCATTACAACAGGAACCTTGCCATCCACTGGCACATCCCTTGACACATGTTCCATTAGAGTGCACACACGGTTCGTTGCCATGGCAGTGTCCACATGATCTGTTACAGTTAAAAATATATTTCCCATCGATGCATGCTGAAATGATCAGTATTAAAAATACACGAAGTAGTAATACCACTCTAATGAAATGTAAGACATGTACCTGTTCTTCTCAGATAAACGTTGTCGAAAATAATCCCGGAACTATCTAAATAACAAAATATTAAAACGTTGAAACTAAATTTAACTGTGAAATATAAGGTTTAACTCATTAATGTGATTTTGGTGTCCCATACATATTAACTTATTTTGATATATTCAATAATTGGTTTAATAAACACATATAGCTGTTTGTTTGTTGTTGTTTAACGCCCCACTTAAAAACTCATATGGAGACATCAACAAATGTCGGTGAAGGGCATCAAATTCTGGACTATGCTCGGCACTTACGGCGATTGAGCAGTGAGGGTTCTTTAACGTGCCGACACCTACTTTGACACGGGGCCTCGGTTTTTAATGTCCCATCCACAGTACACAGTACGAATATAAAAAAATCTCAGATACAAAAGTATAAATCAATAGAATGTCCAGGACATACTATTGCATAAGAATTAATATATTTTACAAACATATTTTATGTTTTAGCCAAAACGCGGTAGGGAATCATTACTATATTTCAATATAGTTTTATCTAAGTGTGATATTAGTGTGTCATGTAATGATTGTGATGTAGAGAATGTGGTGTAATGACTGTGGTGTACTGATTGTGGTGTAATGAGTTTGGTATAATGAATATGGTATACAGAGTATGGTGTAATACGTGTGGTATAATGCATGTGGTGTACTGAGTGTGGTATACATCGTGTGGTGGAATGAGTTTGATATAACGAGTGTAGTATACTGGGTATAGTGTAATTAGTGTGGCATACAGAGTGTAGTGTCCTGACTGTGGAGTAATGAATTTGTTACGACATGTTTTAGAGTTCATTTTCAAATAATTTACCATCTATTTCAAAATGTTCTGTCAAAAATTGTAAAACATGTCATATATTAATAATTGATCAGGGGTTTACCAGCAATCTGACAAATAAGCATTACAACACAAGAATCTTGAATTATCTGGACTGTAAATCGTCTAACGTTGTTTATGGAATTGAGTATACCTTGTGTGGTTTGACTGATGTTGGCGAGACTAAGGGGTTCTTAAATAAACTCCCCTGACCTTTCCATTTTGTCTATGAGAGTGCGTATAATTGAAAAAAAAAAATACCACTGGACCAACAATCCCACCTTGAGTACCCCCTTCCGCAAACAACGTGAAGAATTTTGAATTAAACAGCTTGGCACTGCATACCCCTATGGAAGTAACGATAATATTCAAAGTGTCGGAAATCTATCAAGCCCACTATGTGGTGGTATTAATGTCATGGAGTTTTTTAATTCCAACGTAAGGCGTTAGCGAAGTCACGGGCATCGTTCATACAACAGACCCAACATACATGATGTCACTTTTTCATCTCTTTTACCTTACCTTTAAAAAATGGGCCTTCATCACATTCGTAGCAAACTATACTCTGTTCCTTTTATACTACTTAATGATTTTTTTCAGGAAGCAATAATGAACCCCTACACAGATTATTCAACCTCATAATACACACTGAAATCCACTATAATGGACATTGCTTTGCACAGACTGTTCAAGTCTTAATGCGTTACAAACGATAACTGTTCTGAACAGAAACGTCTTTTCCTAAAACTTAAATTTACAAATAAAGGTATAGACGCTTTAAACATTGGCAGTGTTCTAAATCACAAAAACGTAAGTCCTGTGTTCCGCCATATTTAAACTAAAGACCTCGTCTTGCATTACATATAGCTATACACCTAGCATCGCAACCGAGCTATTCAATTACAAACGAATTTTGTAGTGCCTAGGTATCAACCATCTTCTACACAACACCGTCACATGTTCATGTGCACAATCTTCCTTCAAATATAATCCTACCGGGTATGTCATCTTCGGCGACATTTCTATTTTTGAAAATGAAAACCTCAAAAATCTTATTTTAAGAGGTCCTAAAAATACCGCGAAGCTCGTTCCTTTAATTGGCGTCAGAATTTCAGTTTAGTTATGAATATTGTCGAAGATTATGCCAGACGATGGGCTAAACATGAAGACGTGGAAACAGACACTTTGTCTGAATGACTAAAATCTGTACAATGGTTGTTAAAATCTCGTATTCAAAAACTTAAAGTAACTATGAAAACATATTATCCCTCTGCATTTAGTGATCCAGAAGTAGTAACTGAACTGGATATATTACATGACCAATATGTACTGGTCCCAGCAGACAAAGTCTCAATTAATATAGTTTTTATTGTCAAGGCACATTACTATAATTGTTTATTAAAAGAGGTAGGGTGCAATACTAATTCTGGTAATCCTACACACTCACGTATCTCACTTTCAAAGGACGAGATTCTTCAAAACCAAGTGTCCGTATTACGCTCTTTTGATGTACTTACAAACGAAACTGATTTTGAGCTACCTTATTTATATTGGATACCTAAACTTCATAAAACTCCATATAAGCAGATGTACATAGCAGGATCCAGCAAATGTTCTACCAAACCTTTATCTTTACTACTTACCAATATATTGGTTAAGGAGTAACTTCAGCAATACTGCACAGTTGCTTATTCCAGAAGCGGTGTAAATCAGATGTGGATACTTAACAATTCTAAACAACTTTTAAAAACTTTAAAGGCACACAATTTTTCTCAAATTCACAGTATCAAAACATTCGACTTTTCAACTCTTTACACAACTATTCCACATACAAAAAAAAATAAAAGAAATACTTGTTAGCATCATAGACAATTGTTTTTTTGACTAAAGGTTGTACCCGAAAATTTAAATATCTGGTGATTGGTTATCATGATACTTATGTTGTCAAACACCACTCTGATTCTACAAATGAATACACCGAAGTTGTATAAACCATGCTGGAATTTCTAATAAACAATATATTTGTATTGTTAGGAAACGTGGTCTCTTAATAAACTGTCGGCATTCCTATGGGAACCAATTGTGCCCCTTTATGGACCGACCCGTTCCTTTATTCATACGAAGTCGACTTCATTCAGAAACTGCTGAATCAAAAGAAGAAAAAGCTAGCTGTGTCCTTTAATTTAATATTTAGATATATCGATGACGTTTTGTCAATTAATAATGACAATTTTCATACATATGTCAATGCGATATATCCCATCTAACTAGAAATTAAAGAAACAACAGAATCAAACACACACACTTCATACTAAGACATTTTACTTACTATAGACATAGACGGGAAATTGGCAACTAAGCTTCACGACAAACGCGACGATTCCAGCTTTCCCATCGTAAAATTTCCACATGTAAGTAGTAATAGCCGACAGTCACCCGCATATGGAGTTTATATTTCACAAATGATCCGATATGCCAGCGCGTGTTTAACATATGAACATTTCATATACAGATGTAAACTAATCACTGACAAATTATTGACACAGGGATATCGAAAACCGCTTTTGATGTCAATGTTCCGCAATTTTTTTCGGTCGGTTTCATACTCATGTTTGCGATTACTCTGTTTCACTGGGTGGAATGTTGAATTGTCTACGTTGGCGGTTGTTGAGACATTTGTACCAATTGTGGCGAGGACTCGTTCCTCACGTATTTCATTTGGACTTGACTGTGGACTCAGTTTATTCCTCCACGGCACCTGATCCCACATATTTGTTACCAAAAGTCCGTGTCTGTCCATTTTTGCCGGATTTGTATCTGTGTCCTGGACATCCTGAATATTTATACTTTTGTATCTGAGATGTTTTATATCATAATAAATGTAGTGTACTGAGTATGGTGTAATGAGCTTGTTACAATGCTTGTGGTGTAGAGTGTGGTGTATTGAGTATAATGTAATGAGTTTGTAATAATGAGTGTGATGTATTGAGTGTAATGTAATGAAATTGCTATAATGAGTGTGGTGTACTGAATATAGTGTAATGAGCTAATTATGAGTTTGGTGAACTGAGTATAATGTCATGAATTTTGTATAATGAGTATTGTGTACTGTGTATAGTGTAATGCGTTTGTTATAATGAGTGTGGTGTACTGAGTTTAGTGTAGTGAGTGCTGTGTACTGAATGTAGTATGCTGACGAACTAAACCGATTTAGTAGTGTTGTTATGTGCAAACCTAACTACGTAAAAGGCGTGATTGTAGGTCTATATGTTTAAATAATTTCCCATATTAGACAATAAAGGATTTTGTATCATAGATAAAATGTAATATTCGTGGGGCTGTAAATACTGTTTTCACTGGGATGTTGTCTTGAAATAGTGAAATTCATATGACTTGGGTGGGAGTTTTTAAACTCTTCCTTCACCTGAACGAGATTGTTTTTAGATTTTTAGATAACAAGTATAAAAACATCACAATGACACAGGCAATAGTATTCAGTCCAACTTTCAAACTATATAGAAGCGACCGTATGCTAATCAAAAAGTTAATACACTAAGTCAAATTATATGAATCGCATGTAATGTATCGCATTGTTGTATTGTGTTATGTACTGATTCTGATATTTCAAGTGTGAAAACAGTTCAGTATTGCAATAGTTTATAATACTAAAGGTTCGAAATTAGCAGTAGTCCACCAGTCAAAGATTGGTAGCTATTGCAGCGGACTAGTCAAGGTTGTGTTTCAGCTGGTCTAGTTGAATAGAAACAAATCTGTATTAAAACATTGCAAATATAGTTTAAATGTACATTGAACACCAGGGCACTTATTCAGGCCATTAAGTTTTTTCTCAGCTCAAACTAATTTCGATAATATATTTGTACCTGGTATTTCGGTACCAGCTGATAGTTTTATACTATTGCAATATTTGGCACTGATAACACCATTTAAATTCCAAAATTTGCTAAAGATAAAATAGTCGTTTTTTCACAGTGGTTACTCTCAGACGGATTTCGGCTATACTTTTAGAGTTATTATTTGGCCTTGTAAGTCTAATTGACAGAAACGATATCGTCTTGAGCATTGTAACTTGACAGAAACGATATCGTCTTGA
>BROG01001469.1:0-52582 GCA_030159075.1 Atrina japonica | reverse complement strand
CAGTTCAGAGTGTATGTATCACTCTAGAGAGTGCATGTATCAATGCAGTTGCAAATTAAATGTTTATTATCTTCCACTGAATAAGGGCATGAGGTACAGAATTTATTCACCTCTTTCATTTACGTTTATAAAATATATTCGACAATATGTTGTTTAAGAGTTTAAAATTAAATTCAGCGACCTATTTGTCGTAAGTATTCAAAATTTATTGTTTGTAAATAAAACACCAAGGTGATTTTCTATCTGCTAAAAACTCTTGATAGTCATGATTGGTGAAGGGGCCACTCAAACGTTATATTACAAAATAATTTATATAGAATATAGTCATAAGGATTTTGGTGTCATTATAACCCAAACCAAAAAGTGGAAATTTCTTCAAATAACGTTGAGAATTTATAAATCTTACTCTGTTCATACTGAAGTGTAAATCCATTTTTTTTAGTTTTTAAATTTGTCAAAAACCATTCTGGTGACTTAAATTCATTTACATCACCACTATCATTTACATACTTAAGACCACTTTTGATCTAACTGTAAAAATATAATGTTTTCCCCTTAAAATTTATAAATCTGTTTTTGTGGCTGCTAACATAAACATGTTGGGATTTTAAAACATATGCATACATTGAATGGAATACGCCAACACTTGATAATCCTTCCATCCAAGGATTAATTCAATGGTTACTCGCTGATATTTCACAGTTTCTTATCACAAAGAACGACACTAACATTTTAAGCCAACACGCTATTTTGTTTGTATAAAGCATCTAAACAAAAACATTCATTCACTGTTAGCGTGCATATTTTGAAATTTTTGAGTTTATACAGTGATGTACAAAAATTGAATCAACTTTTTATTAATCTATATAGAATCTACATTTCATATGAAACCAACTTTTCAAAACAAATTAGTAATGATAAATTGCAAAGTAAAGTGAAGTTTTTCCTTATAAGTCAAAATAAAAATGCCTAATAACCAATGGTGTTTTGAGGTTGCTGTTTGCATTTTGTTATAGATTAACAGGGTTGTTCAAGGATAAATGTCTTTTTATCCTGTGCAGATAGGTAATGTTGACCTTAAGACGTCAGTCTTGTTGAAACCGATGAACCTTTTAAAAAGAAATTTTAAACATTACGAGCAAAAATGTATTCAAAATGTTATATGTTTGGCATTTTTTTTTTTATTTTTTTTGGCAACATATTTAAGTTATACTATTAGTCCTTGTACGATACCACTGAAGCTAACAAAATATTGCACAACGTTATCTGAATAACACAGTATAAGGTATGACTTTGTAGTTCACAAATACACTTTAATTTGTCAGTGACAAAAACAACATAATATACACACCCCTAACTAGCGATCGCCAGTGAACCACTCACGGCTTTTACGTCGATACAGACACCCTGAACCAACGGTCGTCAGTGTACCCCTCACGGCTTTCACATCGATATAGACACACTTAACCAGCAATCGTCCGTGTAACACAACTGTTACAACGACATGGAAATTCGGAATATAACTAGGGTAAGGCAATTTCTTGAATGTGTTTCACAGGAAAATGCGTTAATTGATTGTTGGAAATTAAGAATTGTAATTCTGTGTAAATTCACAGCTGTTACATAGATGCAGATACTCTTAAAGAGTGAAAGCAATTGATTTTATTTAACGTAATAATAAACTACTGGTTATAAAAATTAGTATGCAAAAAACCCCATCTATACCATGGAATCAGATGATTTGTGATCAGAAACTGATGACATAAGTCTAGATGTATTGTTTCACATTATCCAGTTTGAGTTTTAAAGAAGTGATAAAAAGGTCTTCAAAAATAGATCATTTCAGTTTGAATTCTACAGTATTGCGTTTATGGTTTTATATCGTACATTGGTATAGAGTCATTTTTAATGAAGCGGGGTAGCATTTTCGAATTTCATTTTAACATATTTCATGATTTGGTGTTATTTATTAAAGACTTTCAACACAAGTCTCACAATTCATCCCATTTCATGTATGTATGTACCTACATAAGCGGATCACTGGGAGAATCAATTTCCGATGTGCAAGTATGACGGAAATACGTCTTAACATAGAATATATATATATATATATTATGACATTATCGATATAGATTTTTCTTAATTCTGTTATACTAAAATTCTGAGATATAATATATTTTCTTTACTACACAATATTTTTAGCACTTAAATCATGTTGCAAAATTCATAGAGCAAGAATGAATTAAAGTTACCTTCTAATTAATAACCAGGTTCAAATAAAAATATCACAAGGTCAATCTTTATGTATTTTAGATAAAATCACTAAAAATTAAGAAAATAAACTTCTGAATTACTAAACATTCGGACACTGAATATCAAGGACATATTGATGTACTATAAAACCCCTCTGAAATGTATTTTTTAAATTATTTATTACACTCGTTTTAATTGCAAACAAAGCAAAATAATGCAGCGTAATTGATTGGGACATTATTTCTGTATATAAGCCAGATGTAAAAAACCATGATCGTTTAGCACAAAATTGCTCACTAACTGAGCGTTATTATTCAGGCGGTATCGGGACTTCAAATTTGAGGAAACTGATGCAGTCTAATTGATAACCGTGACCGTGTGGAGTGTTTTGTATGGTTGTGTTTGTGTTTGTGGTTTTCTGTGTGTGTGTGTGTGTGTGTGTGTGTGTGTGTGTGTGTGTGTGTGTGTGCAGAACTAATACTTTGACTTTATGTAATATTTTAAAACAAACTATAGACAGTGTGCTTTTCGGTTAATATTCACAATTGTTCTTCATGTTGAGACCATTTGCACATCTAATTCGTCGTGTTGTAATGAACTTTGAGTTTCAATTATTAATTGGTACTTCTTTATTTTTACTTCTATAATATTCCTAGAAAAATCATGCTTTAAGACAATATTGCCTGTCGTTTTGATACAAAAAATCCCGTAATTGACCAACATTTTGATTTAAAGGCTAAATAGATATACTGCCGAAGAAATTTTAAACATATCATGCATCCATTGACTAAAGTTAATAAATATACCGACATACATTGATATTCCATGTAACAGTACAAATGTTTACCAGCCAACCCTTTAAATCGAACTTTTTTTCACTAATACGACATTATAACAAATTTTTTTTTCTATTTCTAATTTCTAAAATACATTGCATTTGGATAGAACGTCGACTATTTGTAATTTATAATGTAAACAACAAAACTATTTTGACAAAGTACGACTTCCCAATCGTCAATGTTTCAAATTCAAGTAGAGTTTGACTGTGGAATTATGGCTTGCTGGACCAATAAACAGAGGATACCTGATCCCACTTTTGTTTCTTTGCCCAATGTGTTTACTAGATCTGTATATTGTATCCTAGATATCCTGAGGGTTAATACTTTGGTATCATTGATTTTTATTATACAATTTCTATACCGTTATCTTTACTCAAATACATTATTATGAAATGCAAAGATCTTGTATGCCTTTGTTGCCATATCAGTTTTTAATAATATTTGTCGTTACGTGTAAATTACACCAGAAAATTATCAAAGTACATGTAATATGAAATACACGGCAAGTCTACAATTAGATTTGTTGGCATGTTTATTGTTGTTTAACGTCCCACTCAAGAATCTTTCACTCATTACCCACTATTTTTTCTAAACAAACTTGAAGTAGCCAACTGTCTTAATGTGTAGGCTACTATATATACAGTGTATATAGTCTAACCTGCACATGCAGTTACCTTTATCAAGCAGTCATCTCTCTCTCTCTCTCTCTCTCTCTCTCTCTCTCTCTCTCTCTCTCTCTCTCTCTCTCTCTCTCTCTCTCTCTCTCTCTCTCTCTCTCTATATATATATATATATATATATAGTAGAAATAAAAAGTCCTTGGTACAGTAGAAATAGTAGAAAAAATATTATTCAGAACAACACATTCTTTTGATCATATTAAATAAAATTATACTTCTGTTAGCGCTTTCAGCCTTAGCGGCTCTTCAGACAGAGTAAAATGTTGTCTAGTGACAAATATTATTAACTGTGACGTCACCGTCATAGTGACGTTCAGTGGTAGCTATTGCAGTTGAAAAATGTTAAATGTTATTTCCTGTTTAGTTTTGGATTAAAACATTTAATAAAATAGTCTTCTTTAGCTTTTCTTAAATTTTCGTCCTCAGACCAAATTTTAAAGAAGGGAAACATCTCGAATTTTCCTTTTCCACATATCTCAAAATGTTCACTACACGGGCAGTTCCTAGTTGAAGGGTCCCTTATCTGTTGTCTATGGACCCGTACTCGGTCGAACAGTTTGGTTCCGGTTTGTCCTATATAGTTTTCTTTACATTCCGGGCATGTTGCACAATATATCAGGTTAGATGTTTTGCAGTTCATATCAGCATTAACTTTAAATGTTTGCCCGTTCTTGAGTGTTATTTTCTCGTGCACATGTTTGCACCGAGGATCTCCGCATTTTGTCACCCTGTAGATATCGATGTTCGTGTGTGTTGTTTTTTCAAGTTGGGAGCTTGTCTTCTGCTGTTAATTAGCTGATTCTCATTAAATAGTTCACTCATTTTAGTGGACATGAGAATCGGAAGTGCAGTGGTAAGTATGTTGTGATTCCTTGGATTATGTGTTATCACAAATGGAATATTTTTATATTGGTTTTTTTCGGGATGTTTTTTCGCTTTTGTTATCGCTGCGTCGACGAGATTTTCTGGATACTGTTGTTTTCTTAGGTATTTTTTTCAGTTCTTGTAATCTTCGTTCGCGCAGTGTTGTATCAATTACAATGGTACAGATACGTCTTGCCATATTAAAAGGAATGTTCCGTTTTGTATGTGACGGGTGGCAAGAATGAAAATTAAGATATTGATGTGTATCTGTATCTTTACAATATAAATCTGTTATTATATTTTCATCTTCCTTAATAATTAAAATGTCTAAAAACGGAAGTCTGGTTTCACTGAAGCTACCACTGAACGTCACTATGACGGTGATCACTAGACAACATTTTACTCTGTCTAAGGCTGAAAGCGCTAACAGAAGTATAATTTTATTTAATATAATGTGTTGTTCTGAATAATATTTTTTCTACTATATATATATATATATATATATATATATATATATATGTCTCTGTGTGTGTGTGTGTGTGTGTGTGTGTGTGTGTGTGTGTGTGTGTGTGTGTGTGTGTGTGTGTGTGTGTGTGATCTAACCTGCACATGCAGTCATTTTTTAAGCAGACATCTCCTCTAAGCAGTCACTTAATTCCTCCCAAATTTTGATTTATTTATTTACCCCAATAAGAGGGCACCGTCCTAGCGCAGGCAGCGGTCATCCCTTTCACGTCCAAAATTACCAACTTGACCCTATATAACGGTAATTGAAATTTGAAAGTTCAAATAAGCTAAAATAAATATATGGATATCATAAAATATTAATACATTGTACATTCTTGTCAGATTGACCGATAACCGGATTCCCTTTGGTCTTATCCTCTCAACACACCCGAATAGGAGTGTGTTATACCATTCCCAAATAAACAAAGCATATATACGTTTACAGATGCAGTAAATTTGAAACCCAGGCAATAAAGCAGCTTTTGGAATAGTAATATCTCACCCCATGTTGTCTATGCATCGAGTGGCTGCGAAGCTACCTCTGCAATATACATACAGCCGAACTCGGTTATAATGAAGTTGTGGGGACCTTGGATTTATTTCAAATTAATCAAATTTTAATGTATCCGTTTTGTATATCGATCATAGAATTCAGACAGTTTTCAGACATGATTAGGACACAAAAGAGCGTATAACCATCGATTATTTACATTTTAATTGTATTTTATTTACAAGTAAAATTACTTTTTGCGAAAAAAAAATAATTTATTTTACACTATTTTCTTTCGACATTTCCTACGAAGGAATGTAGATGATCCACGAATGAGAACATCAGCTTGACTTTGGAAGAAAGCATACACTGTCAGTTTCAGAGAAAAGTCTGACGACTGAACAGCTGTAAATATTGTGTGCTTTCTCTTAACATGTCCCGTTAATATGCTAGGATTAATTCCATATTTTTGGAATTTCGGTTTTGGATTACGTTTTTTATCCACTGCTTCTATAGTTTCGTATTTTCCATCAATGGAAAATTGTTTACGTTTTTTTCGGAGTTGCCACCATCCGATTTTAATCCAATATTTTTTAATGAATAAAGACAAACAAAACATTACACGTGCATTTTACTCAGCAAAAGTGTCCATACACCTGTATTCGGGTCTTTAACTGGAGTTCATTCACCTGTGACAAACCTGTACCTGTGACAACGGCATACTAACCGTTATTAACTCATTAATGTTCACCGGACCTTTTAATTCATTTCAAATAATCCGATTTTTCAATCAAAGCGATTTCAAATTAAACGAATCTTTTAGCATTGAAGCTATCGGCATTTTGTAGGGGAATTTTGTTTCATTTTAAACTAACCGATGTTTAAAATTAAGTGAGTTCAATGTATGCGAGATCGACTGTATATGGGTATAGTAAAACCAGTCTTTTGGAGATAAGAGTAAAAAGAATTGCAAGAAAAGTTCCTCTTGATGAGAAATACAGACACTATTGACACAAGTGTTCACCTGATCTGAAAAGCTAGTGTCCAAATATACATGTACATGCACATTGTCTGACATGATTCTATGAACGATCGACGGTATCCTCAACTCATGTTGATGGTTACATCAAACAAAACAAAAATAAATCAGGAAAAACTTCCATTCCTTTACATTTTAACTGTACTTTATTTACAGAAAATAAAATAAAAAGGAAGAACTGTTGTTGTCAGTTTTCAAGTTCACTTGTAGGTCATACTTTGGTGTTCAAACTCACAAACAATAACATTTGTACGTGGATGCGGGTTGGAAACTTGTTATTAAACTTCTGATGCCAGTTTTCACAGCCCTGAATGCAGAATTAAAGAACTTGCTTAAATTAGCAAGGCGAAAATGCATATTAAATAGATGATGTAATGACATATAGATACATCTGATGATAATATAGGTTGATTGTTAGATGCATCATAAAGACATATTTTGATTCAATTAAAACTAATGATGAAATCTTTTGTAAATCTATAACTTTAATATTGTTGATAATGTCTATACAGATAAAGAATCAGTTTTGATTTCTTACTCACATCCTTTTGTAGTATCCTTTATCTTTTGTAAGCTCCCGGTGAAAAGGGGGGGGGGGTGATCCTCCAGATACCATTTCCCGCTTCTGTATTGATGACAGTTAGTGTCAACTGGACAACACCAAGTGTGTTGGGGTTGCGCGCGCGCGCGCGCGTGTGTGTGTGTGTGTGTGTGTGTGTGTCTGTGTGTGTGTGTTTTGTTATATCAAAATCTTGAAGAAGAGACAATGGTAAACATTTGACTCTATTTTTGCCCATGTCGTTAGTCATTTTAGTGTCTAACGACATATATATCGTTTCTGTCAATACAACTTAAAAGTGGTACAATACAAGGCAAATCATACATTTAAATGCATTGCTAAATTCCCCTAAGCGTACCCAATGAAAGAATGAATATCTTCGCTGAAAACAATTTTAGAATTTAAATGGTAAAATCCATTAGATATGAATTTTAAGGTGCGGTTAGATGAATGCTGGTTTCATTTTTTTATCGATACTCATTTTCACAGTTACAACTTTTGGTTAATATAGAATGAATATATTCAGATATGAGTTATTTTAGATATTTGAACTTGTTCAACGACAGATGTTCTTGGAAATATAATTACACAGGTGGCAGATAGCGCATTTACCATTAGACCCCATGCTTCATTATCACTCGGTCTGCATTTTAACAATGTCAACACCGATGATGAGACCAACTTTCTAAATATATATCATGACGCCTGTGTCAGTGTTCAGAGTGGAGTGGATCTAGAGTCCATGAAATACAGAGACTTGTAACGTATACATTCAGGGATTAAAAAACACAATAGATATACAAACGTCACGATAATTTTACAAAAGAAAATTAGGAATTGTGAAGCCTCTAAAAGATTAACAACCGAGTATTTCCATTTCGTTTGCCCCTGAAAATATATCATATTTACAAAATGTATTTCCAAAATATTGTGTTAAAATAAAAGAAGAGGTCAATTTGGGAATATGATCTTCGGAAAATAGGAAACATATGACCAGTTTAGCAATATGTTTTATCTAGAAGTGTCCCAATAACCATACTAAATTTGGATCTCGGAAAACTTGAAAGACAAAGGTTTCTTTCGATGTAATGTTGTGAGTTCATGAAATTCATAAAAAGGTTATCAATATAAAGACAAAAAAAAGCAAATAGCAAATACTGTCAGGACGTTTACATATTTAGTAAACGTTTGACAAAACTAGACCTCTGGAAGGTTCAGAGGTCCGATCGGGGGCCATGGGGGAGTGTTTATCCCCCGTCGACCGATTATACTGATTGCGTACAAACGGTCGAATTCAAATAAAACGTGTGAGGAATAAATCTTTGTCACACGCGATGTTTTCTATATACACGTACTTATGTCCGGACGTATAAATGACCATACCACATGGTTATCTATTTTGTCTTTTTTTTCATTTATAAGTGTAACATAACGGCATTATCAAAATAATTCTGCTAAGGTAAGATTGTCCGAATACAAAGCATATTGTGTATTTATATAAATCATCTGTGTGCATTGGGGTGACTCATCTTCACATGCACCCGAACACACCTCTAGGTTTTCAGAGTGCCGCGTTTGCTCAGTTTTATCCCGAACATCAAGACGAAAAAAACATTAATATTTGTGATTTTTATATCGATAACTCATATGTTTCAATTGATGCAAAAAATACCACAGTTGACAGATCTTGACTAGATTTCAAAAGAAAGGGCATCCTGACCTATTTGACTGTTTGCGCTATGTTTAAATTTTCCATAAGCTCTTAATTATTTACAACCTCTAAATTTCTACAACCTCTTAACTATTTGCAACCTCTAAATTTTCTACAACCCCTTAACTATTTGCAACCTCTAAATTTTCTACAAACTCTTAACTATTTGCAGTCCTCTAATTTTTTTACAACCTCAATTATTCACAACCTCAAGACTTTGTACAACCTAAAAGTATAGAAGTTTTAAACATTAACAATGTTCTAAATCACAAACACGTTCAGTCCTGTGTTCCGCCATATTTTAAACTGAATACCACGCCTTGCGTTTCATATAGTTATACATCCTACATTGCATCCAAGTTGTTCAATTACAAACGGGTTTTGCAATGCCTAGACATCAACTATATCGTACATAACACCGTCAACTGTTCATATGCGTAATCTCTCATCAAATATAATCCAAGCAGGCATGTCATCACCGGCGACGTTTCTATTGTTGAAAATAAAACCCTAAATCATCTTTTTTTTAGAGGTCCTAAATACCGCGAAGCCCGTTCCTTTAATTGGCGACAGAATTAAAATAAGTTATGAATTATTTTGAAGATTATACCAGACGATAAGCCAGACTTTTCAGACAATTTGTCTGAATGACTAAGAGCTATACAATGGTTGACAAAATCTCGTATTCGAAAACTTAAAGGAACTATGGAAACACGTTATCTCTCTGTATTTTGTGATCCAGAAGTTTTTATCGAGCTGGAAAGATTACATGACCAATATGTACTGGTCCCAGCAGACAATGCCTCAAATAATATAGTTTTTATTGTAAGGAACATTACTATAATTGTTTATTATAAGAATTGGGGTTTAATACGAATTCTGGTAACCCTACATAAACACGTAGCCCACTTTAAAAGGACGAGATCCTTCAAAATCACGTGTCCGTATTACGTTCTTTTAATGTACTTACAACCGATACTGATTTTGAGCTACCATATTCATATAGGATACCTAAACTTCACAAAACCACATATAAGCAGATTGTGAGGTCAGTCAATGAATGAATATCCTTGTGATGTGCTTTATGATCTGCCAAAGCCTTAAGTACATCACGTGTTAACTTCTTAGGTTTTGATTCTTTAAATACACGCTATCTATACAACGTAGTGTGAATCTGTTCCTGACAACGGGAGATTATACCTGACGACGGGCATTGTACCCAAGCGATCATATTTACCGCGGGACTATACACCGTATACATGTTATAAGCGTTATTATCTTTTCCTAGATGGCGTTTTCTTGACAACAAACTTGGCTGCGAGTGCAACAGACGTACAACCGGTGCTGCGGCGATCAAACATTCCTAACACTGTCATGCCATCCATACCAATCAGTATTAAATCATTGAATATATTATTTTAATGTTTATTTTTTCAGATTGAAAGCAAAAGTATGACACGTGATGAACTAAATCTATTATGACCCTTTCACTTGTGAACCGTTCTCCTATAGTGTTGTCTGGAGAGGTATAGTCGCAGACTCGGGTAATTATTCTTCTCCAGACAACACTATAGGAGAACGGTTCCCTCGTGGAAGGGTCATGGCAAATAAATATTTTGTGTTGGAATGCATGCAGTCTAAATTAGCTTGATACCACAAATAGGTATTCGGTATAATTCATACTTAGGGGTGTTTTTTTTCGTTCTGGTACATACATATATACGATATATCGCCCCGTTTTAACGCTAATCCCGCATATCGCCACTATCTTATGCAGAACAAATTGACTACCATATCATTCAACCGTTATAATGCCAAAACCCACACATCGCCTTCTGCAACTGATTATCCGGTACAAATATTCATTTACACATGATAAATCCCTCGACCATATCGCCAGGCCAGATTAACAAACAGATGCGAGAACAACTGTTAGCCGACGGTCGCTTTTTACGTCATATTACGATCGTAAAGGGAGATAACTCGAACATGGAGTGTTATAAACTGGCATCCACTTGTATTTCCGCTTCACTCTGAAGCGTGTAGTAGGCAATCAGGGACTAGCTTACGAGTGTCAAATCTCGATTCTGTTAGAGTTGGAAAAATTCGCCACGCCGTTTGTTTTCACAGCAATTATCATACCTCAAGAAATGATTATGAGTTGATGGTATATATAAACCTAATGACTTTGTATTACCGACCTGCCAAATATCGTCTTGAGCATTATATCTTTGGTATTGTGTTTATAGTGTATATAACCCTGGGTCGTTGCCTCTGCTGGTGGACCGTTTGAGTCCCAGAGGGTATACATAAATCTAGTACCTGGTATTCCGGTACTAGCTGATAATCTTATACTAAAGTAATATTTCGCATTGATAGCACCATTTAAAATTCGAATTTCTTCTAAAGCTAAGATAGCCATCACTGCACAGTGGTTACTCTATGACGGATTTTGGCTTTACGTTTTGATTTATTATTTGGCCTTGTCTGATACAACTTTCTCTTTAGAAAACCTGCTTTAAACTTGAGCTCAACTGATGAAGTCTAATTGACTGAAACGATCGTCTTGGGCATTGTAAGTTTGGTATTGTGATTTTAGTTTTCAAATAGAAATGATAGGAGTTAACATTAGATATGTTTCGGGTTAATGTTAGAAACAGATCAACATTGTCCATGTACATATTTTGGACGGTTTAATTTTGTCCATTTAAATAGGGTGGTCATGTTATCCAAACTTAAACAATAACCAAAATATAGTGAGTTGTAAACCGGATATGATATACAGCAGAGGTTAAAGACATGAAAACAACCACACACCAAAAATAGTAAACCTCGATATAATGCCAAACCCGTTACACCGCCAAAATTAAGAATAACAAAATGCGGCAGTATACCGGGGATGGACTATATTTTGAGAAAATTATCTGGACAATTAATTGTTTGGAAATGATTAACTCAACCTCACTGTTTGTATGTGAAAACGACACATGCCTGACCCGACCTTATTTTCACAAAATATTTAGGAGTATAAAAGTGTTTATGTCTGTGTATATCTTCTTTTTTTATTGTATTGTCAATCTTAAGTGGAAGGTTTTCGAAAAACACAGCTTATGCCTCTTAAGTAAATTTAGTTTGTCAGTTTACTTGTGGAAAGCCGGTGGTCTATTCATGGGTACATTGTAACCAAATTCTCTCCTCCACCATTAAAAACTGACCGCCATCATATAACTGAAAAAATTGTTTAGTGTGACGTAAAACAATTGTAGTGTGGCGTAAAACAATTGTAGTGTGACGTAAAACAATTGTAGTGTGACGTAAAACAATTGTAGTGTGACGTAAAACAATTGTAGTGTGGCGTAAAACAATTGTAGTGTGACGTAAAACAATTGTAGTGTGACGTAAAACAATTGTAGTGTGACGTAAAACAATTGTAGTGTGACGTAAAACAATTGTAGTGTGACGTAGAACAATTGTAGTGTGACGTAGAACAATTGTAGTGTGACGTAAAACAATTGTAGTGTGACGTAGAACAATTGTAGTGTGACGTAAAACAATTGTAGTGTGACGTAGAACAATTGTAGTGTGACGTAGAACAATTGTAGTGTGACGTAGAACAATTATAGTGTGACGTAGAACAATTGTAGTGTGACGTAGAACAATTGTAGTGTGACGTAGAACAATTGTAGTGTGACGTAAAACAATTATAGTGTGACGTAGAACAATTGTAGTGTGACGTAGAACAATTGTAGTGTGACGTAGAACAATTGTAGTGTGACGTAAAACAATTGTAGTGTGACGTAGAACAATTGTAGTGTGACGTAAAACAATTGTAGTGTGACGTAGAACAATTGTAGTGTGACGTAGAACAATTGTAGTGTGACGTAAAACAATTGTAGTGTGACGTAGAACAATTGTAGTGTGACGTAAAACAATTGTAGTGTGACGTAGAACAATTGTAGTGTGACGTAGAACAATTATAGTGTGACGTAGAACAATTATAGTGTGACGTAGAACAATTGTAGTGTGACGTAGAACAATTGTAGTGTGACGTAAAACAATTATAGTGTGACGTAGAACAATTATAGTGTGACGTAGAACAATTGTAGTGTGACGTAGAACAATTGTAGTGTGACGTAAAACAATTGTAGTGTGACGTAGAACAATTGTAGTGTGACGTAAAACAATTATAGTGTGGCGTAAAACAATTATAGTGTGACGTAAAACAATTGTAGTGTGACGTAGAACAATTATAGTGTGACGTAAAACAATTATAGTGTGGCGTAAAACAATTGTAGTGTGACGTAAAACAATTGTAGTGTGACGTAGAACAATTATAGTGTGACGTAAAACAATTGTAGTGTGACGTAAAACAATTGTAGTGTGATGTAAAACATTATTCAAAAGTAGATTAAGCTCGAATAATAATGTACGGGTAATTGGTTAAAATCCAGTGAATGTCAACAAAACAGAAATTGTAATTCTAATAGCAGAGAGATATATCGAATCACTGTCTTTAGGTGAACAATGAAAGATAGAGAATGTAGATGTTACAGATATCTCGGTGTTACCTTAAAAAGAACGTAAACCTGGTTGAACAAGCTAATAATGTCATTCCCGCACTGTATACTAGATTGATACACTTAAGTTGTCAATCGATCGTCAATTCCTACCTTTTTTACCAAACAATAACATCAGTTTATTATATGGCTGTGAAGTGTGGGGTTTCTCCAATACAGATTGAATTGAAAACGCTCACCTGGACGATTTATTTTTCTGAATTGTTTTTGTATTTTAAAAAAGTATATCTAAAATAAATGAATGTATTAGAAATATTTCCCTGATCGTTTCTCATTTGTTTACATTGGTAATTGACCGCCTTGTTTATTAATGTCTGAATAATATGGAGAGTGTTGCCTCTTTTCTATCCAATTAGCACGTGATCAGATATGTGGTCATTCTGTTCTGGTGTTAATCAGATTATTCAATTCTTTTCTTAACTCCATAATAAATATTGTCAAAATGATTTTGTTTCATGTTATAACCAAAAGTATTTTTCAAAGTACAGATGCGATAAAATATTTAATATCCTGGACATCTGTCATTTTATGAATCATCATTCAATTTGAATGCGAACCTGAAATTGTCTTAAATTGAAAAATACATACTTTTAAATCAATGTGGGTTCGTATTTGTTCTAGGCAGTCGTCTGGGACATTGTTTGTCAATGTAGCAACGGTTGAGGTATAGATAGTCTCTTTGAAATTAGATTCTAACAAAGTTTGTTTAATTGATGATACATATAATGATCAAAGATGAAACTATATTCAAGTGCTCTGAAATATACCGAAAACGTATAAAGACATTGGTGGTTTTGCTTTATTTAATTTATCAACATTATTACCAAGTTACCTCAATTTGCTTTATCGTCGTTCCATAGATTACGCTTTGACTGTACTGTATCATAACGAATTTAGTGGAAGATGCAATGCAAGTCCCAGTTGTTATGGTAGCAATATAAAATTCTGAGATTCGTAAAAAGTAAGTTCATTTTTTGATTTTGCTTAAACTATACATAGAATCTTCTTATATGTGGGATCCAATGGTAGATGTTGCATCAATATAAAACATTTCAGATACCACAGTATAAATCTTTAGGATGTCCAGGATATAAACACAAATCTGGTAAAAAATGGACAAACACTGACCTGTGGAAACTTCGTTGATATGTTAAAATTTGTATAGCGCTAGATATCAAAATAACACCTCTAAAGCGCTTCACAGACATGTAAAATATAAATAATTGAAATGTATATTTTAAAACAAACAAACAAACAAAATCATATTTACAGTTCATAAATATTTCAAATAAGTTCCTGCTGTAGTTTTTAACTTGCATGAAAGTAAAAATTCATAATATTATACATTAAAAGCTACTTTAAAAAGATGCGTTTTGAGGTTTTTGAAATTTCTAGTGACTTAGACAACGTAGACTATTTGGTCAACCGTTCCACAGGGTAGGTGCAAATTTTTCAAAACGTCTCTCACCGTACGTTTTCGTTCGTGTGCGGGGGACGTCTTAAATAATTCCGGTTTCCGAGCGCAAAGTTCTAGACGCACGATATGGACACAACAGTTCCGAGTTGATACACCGCTTTGAAAGTATACACCAGGATTATGTACTGTATTCGGTAATGAACCGGCAGCCAATGAAGGTTAATTAATGTGGGTATGACATGCTCATGCTTCTTTGAACGGTGACCATTCGTGCTGCAGTATTTTGAACAGGTTGCAGTTTATTTGTGGCGCTATTTGGCAGTTCCAGCAGCAACGCATTAACATAGTCATCTCTGGACGCCACAAGGGCATGTATTAAACATTTGCACGCACTTCCGTATATGAAGCGCCTGATACGCCCAATATTTCTGATATGGAAGACGCACGACTTCTCCACAGTAGGCAAATGTTTCTCCAGGTCTAGGGCTTTATCAAAGATTGCCCCTAAATTCTTGACAATCGACACGGGTTTGATGATACTTCCGTCGAAAGTGAGGATGCAATGTCTGGTAGAAAGTACAATCAGCTCCGTTTTGTCCGTAGCTCCAGTTATGAAAAATGTTTGTTCGAGCCGACGCATGAGTACCGGGTGATCGATAACGTCGAAGGCCACCGATAGATCTAGCATAACAAGAACGGTCAGTTGTCGTCTTAAGCCGCAGCAATATCGTGGTGGACTCTCAGTACGGCAGAGTTATTCGAATGCCCTGCCGATAGGCTGACTGTCTAGGACCATGCAGAGACGTTGACTCTAAATGCTTACCTATGCGTTTAGCAACTACAACCCCGTAAAACTAGGTTCTTGGAGACTCAGCTAACCCGGTGCATGGTCTGCGAAAAAAGCAGCTAGCCCGGTGCAATATCACTAACCCGGTTCAAATTTACAGATGTGAACATCATGGCAGAACATTGGAGTTACTTCTCCGAACGAAAGGAAGGTAAATGTTTACTTATTATTTTTTTAAGATGTATGATTTATTAGTGTACCGGTTTATAATGTTTTTGGTTTTTTTTTAGAACTCGTATTGCTTCAAATATAAACATAAAACAATCGAACCAAGTTAAACAATTAAGGGAAAAAAGTGAATATTCCTATGAAATATTTCATCCAACACAAAGGTAATTTACATGGTTATTAATTGACCTAATATCAATAATTCAGAACAAATATTGTGTTCCAAAAGAGATTAGTTTATTAATTATCTTAATTCAATGTTTTCCTTGCTAATCGCTAAACAAATGAATGATAACCATTAACCCGGTTCATGATAATGACTAAACCTATCGCAAATGTTTAGAATGATAATATGCAATCCGGTTTTGAATTGTGATAATTGACATGGTGTAATCCAAATACATGAATAAAATTGATATTACTTTATGTTTCAGAGCACAGGACCATGATATTTTTTAGAATGATAATATGTAACCCGTTTGAAGTTGATTTCTGTGGTACTGCAAGACTTCGTCTTTTATTTCCACTTACTCTTTATGGCTAATGTTAAGAAAAGAACCATCCTGAAATTCTGGTTCTTCCTCGCAAGACGCCATAGTGGTAAAGCGATATTAACTGTTGTTTTATGTAATATTTTATCTCAAAGAGGCCATCTGGTGGTTAGAATAACAAATGCATGTATATAATTGCAACAATCTTGTCAAACGTAACCCGTAAAATTATTTGCAATTAATATACATTCTATTCTTGTTACCCTTTCCGTTTATTTTCGTACATCATCATTTCATACTTAAATCAGGCTAAGTTTCTGAATTTGTCCACGTGCCGGGTATATCGGGTGATCTTGAACCATTTTTAACTCGTCCTATCGCATTCTCGGCTTTATCATTCTTCATATGTTCATGAACTGCCGAATTCCAACGGACATGGCGGCACGATTGTAAAACACGAGGTACGCATACTTTTCACATTTATATTGTTTTGATCTTATCAATGTCAGCATCCAGGGTAACATTAAAGATCGGAAAAATTTCTTTTAGTGACCTGATATATTTATTCATATATACATCAGATTTTCTTCAGGTATTTAAAATAGCGTTGAAAAGCATATAGTTTACATAATACATCAACTTTCCAATGAAAAGTATGTCCTGTATTTTAAAAGTAAAAATAAAACGCATTAAAATCGGCCGACTTTAACATAGTCTGAGCGCGTAAAGGACTGAGATCCCCCTGACCGAATTACGAAGTACATTTGATATGGCGAAAGAGATTATCTGAAAGGTCATTGCATACAGAAATACAGCTGGATTTTTAAGGTACGTGAAAACTTAAATTCTAATAAAACAAATGACTTCGAAAAGAAGATCTTTTACAACGTTTCACATGTGAACAGACATTTTATCATATTCTCCACTATTTGTCAGGAGACAAAATAATCATTGTGACAGTAATCTAATTGACAGAAACAACGATGTCGTCTTGAGCATTATAACTTTGGTATTATGTTTATAATACTTATATCGCTTTAATAACTTAATAAAAATTAGAAAGCATTGATATATAGAGTAGGCCTACATCTATGTATAGAATATAGCCCATACAAGCTTTGTTTTGATATAAAACGTGAACATTTGTCATTTTTTTTAACTGGGTTGAATGGTACGAGTAAATTGGCTAATGATTATCATCTCGCTACCTAACCATTATCATTAGCACAAATCGGTGAATACCTAGTTATTACCATTGCATTTTACAAAGTCAAATATATTGGAAATTACATACTTTCCTGATGTGAAAACAGTATGGGATAGGCAAAATACAGCTGAAGGAGAATTGGTAAAAATGTGGCAGTCGTACGATGCATACTTTATGGTATAAATTTCGTTTTTATTTTCGGAATCAAATAAACACAGGCGCTGCATATTTATGAACAAATAAATGATCTATCATACTGGACTTGGGTCTAGTTAAGAGGGTAAACGGATACTTCGTAAGAATAGGAAGTTATTGTACCAGATTTTGGGTCATTATGTGTGTTTTTATACTTTTTGATGTTCTTCTGCTGCAAGATATATCGCGTGTTTCCACCAGGTTAGTGATATCACACCGGGCTAGCTGCATTTTACGCGGACCACGTACCGGGTTAGCTGATACTCCGAGAACCTAGTTGTACGGGGTTGAACTACCTTTTCCAGTACTTTCGAAATGAAAGACAGATTGGTCACGGGTCTATAATTCTTCGGATCCTCTTTGTCCAAACTCTGCTTTTTAAGTAATGGTATCACAATTGCTTGCTTGCAATTCGGCGGTACAAGTAATTCCTCTAGAGTCTTTTTTCACTATAGATGTAGTTCGTGGTAGTAGGATTCTAAACACTCATTGAAAACAGGTAATGGATCGAGTTCGCACGATCTAGCAGGTGCACGCATGATGATTTTACGGATTATATGTAATGTTAATTAACACCCATATATTCGAAATCCGGTGTTTTAACAAGATTTTAATGTTCACCTTTTGACCGCTGACATAAAAAGATGCATACGAAACTGGGTAGTCTTAATAGTACGGATACTGGAGACGTGTATCTAAATAAAATTTCACTTAGTATTATATGTATTACGCTTCGTCATCCTATCTTGCGGTGATAAAAGAAACAAATATATTAACTTAATTTGATGAGTTTGTGGAGTTAAAGGACAGGAAGAATAGGTATTCCTGAATTTATTTTACCAGTTGATTTGATTTTCTCCGTCATTATGACTTAAAGTTACACACGTCTCCGAAAAATACCATAAGGATAATTATCGTGTGTCAGGCATTTATCGGAGATAAGGGCTACAAGAGTTACCTGCCCTTTTATTATGAAGCCAGTTAGGAGGGAGTAAATTTGAACCGTATTCAGATGGTCCAAAATTTCTGTTTAAGATTATATTTGGTACACTATCAAATGATTTATTGTAAATACTGAATTAACATTAAATAAAACAAGAAAGACGGTAATACCGGTAAAAAAGGGGGAGATTAAAGTGACTTTACACACACATTTTAATTCTAGGTTAAAAAACATAAATTTTATTTCCAGAAAAAATATTATCATTTAGAATGCTTAATAATTTATAAATGTTTACTGTCTATAAAAGTACTTCTATTTTACATTAAATTTCTATTGGATATCTAGGTACATTTATCAGAAAAAAGCTAAAATGTGACAGGCATTTATCCGAAATACAGGCTTCAAGAGTTATGTGCCCTTTGATTATGAAGCGTACCAGAAGGGATACATTTGAACCTTATTCAGATAGTCCTAAGTTTTTGGTTTAAGGAAATTTGGTACTACTATATAATCAAAAACATTGTAAATACTGGATTGCTATTGAATTAAAGAATAAAGAACTTTATTCTTGGTAACATGGGAGATTAAAGTAACTTCCAACACAAAGTCCTCTGATTGATTTTAGGTTAAAAAAACATTATTTTTCATTCCTGGATAAAATTATGACTTTAAATTTTTATAAATTTATATTTTATTGGCTATGTGGGTACCTTTATCTCAGATTTAATTCATATTTGTTAATGAGATATGATATTGGAAAATAGCTTGTTATTTATGCACATCAGCAAACTCTAATTTCTTATCACAAATGAATTTATTAAAAACTAAACAACATACTTTTGAATGATTATATTAAAATAGTAATTGCAAACCTTTTGAATTTGAGTGAATAGGAAGCATATTTAATTAATTATCCATTTACATATAAATTTTGCATCACACTATGATTTCCATTTAAAATATGAATAAATACGTTGAATGTGGTACTCAAATTAATGAAAGTACTAGTACCAGATGTCAGATCTACTTAACACTTTTAATTGGAACAGTTAACAGTAAATTATGTGCCTTCCGTTTACAACTAAAATTAGATATAATATGTTGGGAAAAATTATATCAAAAATACATATCAGGGAGAATTGAGGAGAACTTTGCAATGCTCCTACTTTTGGCTTGCTAGCACACCTATTTAAATAATTTTCGCCGCTCGTTCCAAGAAAAATGCCCTTCCTGATCATCATTCATTTGAATTTCTTCATTTGCTACAACATCGTCTGCGATCGGTACCCCATCCAATTCCCCCATGATCCACTTGCCCTGTCCGACTTGTAAGTCACAAGGCTAACTCGCCCTTATCTGACTTACACTCGCACTGAATCCTCAAAATGGAATTGTTCTTTATATTAAAAGTTTCTCGACATTTTATAAAAATAAAAGGTATTTTAAAAACCTGGTTAAAAGAAAGGTGTTGCATTTGTTAAAAGAAATCGAATTTAAATAATGGTCAAGTAAACATTTCTATTATTGTATGACTGTCAATCGTCAGTGTATTTAATTCACCGTAGGCAATATATGTATATGTTAAAATTTTCAACGGCAATATACATGTATATTTTAAGCCTTTTTAATCAAATTTTTGGTCTATTCACGGGATTTTCTTTATCAAAACGACAACCAACATGTATGTCTTTATGATTTTGGAATATTAATCTAAATGTATGATAAAACTATGTTTGTTTGTTTGTTTCGTTTTTTTTTCTTCTTTCTACTTATTTACTGAATTTTTGCTTTGTAATATGCTTTTGTTTGTCTATCTCTCCTTTTTGGGGCTGGTTTTTAAATTATGTGTTGATAAACTCATTTTTTTAAGTAAAACAGTAAAAAAATCGTTACAGAATAAGTTCCCTTAATCAACTATATAAACATAAACTTGAATATGTTTTGTTAAAAAAGAAATTTTATTTAAAAATGTAACTAAATCTACCGGTAATAAATTGTTATCTTGAAATCAAACATGTGCATTTACAATCTCCCCTGGCCGACAGAATATTGATACTTAAGTTTGTCCGTGTTTACAAAATCCTAGGCATGTATATGTGAATATAAAAACCTAGTCAGGAACATTAGAGACATGTTTCCGGGAACATACACAAACCATGCAGCATTATTTACATCCAAATATCAAAACATCAACCTATTTATAGTATAAGGGGAATCACTTCCAGCGCGTGCTAAATTACGTCACCGAGATTGAGAAAAAGGAGCTACGAGTCTTAGGCCTAGGCTTTTACTAGGATGAAAACAGTCACCAGTCGGTAATTCGTGTTGAGTTTGAGAGTAAAGAGTTTTTAAGCTATGAACATGCCGCTGATCATCTGTAATGAAGATAAATTTAATCTTTCACGAACAAAATTAGAGGATAACAAGTACGACACCGTAGACCTACTGAGCCGACCACTCTACGTACCGCCGCACTGGTATCACTTTCACTATCAACATATTTGCAATCGATTCAGTTGAATTACTGAATTTCATAAGACTGTTTTTAATCTCGTATTTTACATATTATTAACTATGGAATCTAAGGTATCAGATTTGAAATACCCAGAATTTTAATCTACCTTATATCGTACTGATGAAGTCAGCTGCCAAATTTTAACTCAATATGACCAGGGAAATTTTACACTATTTTGATATATCATGATCGAAATCTACATGATACTTTTTCATATTAATTAATTTCATGTGTTTGGATGTGTTTAAATTCCCGTTTTGGCAGAAACGGCCCGCCTGATGGGGAAAACATACGCGACTGTCGTCTACTTTGCTGTGTACGTAATCGGTTTCCTTTGCTATCGTAGTCTGGATCGTTTAAGTCATGGTCACGTCTTTTTGTGTTGAATCTGCTGCTTAGTTTAAAGTAATATTCTGTTCCTCATGGTGAGACCATTTGTATATTCAATGTGCCATATTGTAATAGACTTGGAGCTCGATTACCCACTGGTACTTCTTCATCAACATTTTTATTTGACAAGTGACTATGGCGTGTCAAACGTTGCAATATTCAAAAAATATAATTTGCATTCAAAAATATACATTTGCATTCAAAAAATATACATTTGCATGCAAAAAAATTGCATTCTAAAAAAATGTATTTGCATTAAAAAAATATACATTTGCATTCAAAAAAAATGTATTTGCATTCAAAAAATAAACATTTGCATTCATAACATTGTTATATTCTGGGTCAATGTGACGACGGTTTTCATTGGTTGCTAAATATAACCCTGGGGGGGGGGAGACATTGATGAGATGTCCTACTGTCTGTGAACTTAGACCCGAAAAATCGTCATTAAAATTGTATAGATGCTCATATCTTTGCAAAAAATACATTTTTGAACAGCAGTGTCGTAACAGATTTTAAATGGATCGAAAATGAAATGTTTTCCTTTTTTGAGACTAGTAATTTTTTGCCGGATTTTACTACCGAGAGTAATCATGACGTTCGTAATATAGTTTTTGTTACTAGTCTCAAAGAAGGATTTTTTTTTATTTGAATATAGAATGCATGTTTTATTTATTTCCTATTACAAAAAGAGTGCTACAAGAAGATATCTTTTTTTGTGAAAATTGAGTGAACAACTAATTTAAACGGCGACTTTTCGCCAACCAATTCTAAGTTCACAGACAGTAGCTGTGACCGAATCATCCGTTTTATGGAGGTTACTGTAAGTAAATAAACTTATTTATTCTACAACGATTGAAAAACAATTTCTTGTAACTTATAAAAATCAGGTTCTGTGATGGACAGGCAGATCGGCGTCATCATTGCAGAGTCTTAGTTCCTCATGAGCACATGCCTGTTGCCGAGTGAAATGCGATCATTCAACCCGTTTCAGGCTTCTTTTCTTGACACAATAAGAGGATTTCCCCGAGGGTTATATTTAGCAATCAATGAAAACCGTCGTCACAACGTCTAATGCATTGTTTTGAATGCAAATGTTATTTTTTTTCGAATGCAAATACATTCTTTTTTAATGCAAATAACGAATGCAAATCATTTTTTTAGAATGCAATTTTTTTTGCATGTATATTTTTTGCATGCAAATGTATATTTTTTTTAATGCAAATGTATATTTTTGAATGCAAATTATATTTTTTGAATATTGCAACGTTTGACACGCCATTACCGTCAGTTGCGGTTTTCGATCTCTCTAGGTTTTCTACAAGTTACGATCTTTACTTGATAAAATATGTAAATTAACTCTCGGTTTCCAAATCATCGATACCTCAAAGTAATTTAATTCTGTCGATTTTTGTATCTTTTTTTCGTGGAACTTAGATGTTGATGTTATTGTCGGTGAATAGACGAATCGACAGTGCCGTAAGCCGGTATACTTTAAATAACGACATCAAAATGTTGACCTGTATTAGATAAAAGACAGGGCGTCTTTGGGTAACCATGTGCTTTGACAAGTAGGTACTGATAAATCCGAGGATTGACGTGCATGATTGTAAATCAATTGAGGTCAATCGAAAAATTATTGAGTCATAAGCTACGATAGCAGAAATTAAGGACAATGTAATATTTAATATCTAATTGTGTTGTTGACCTCGGTTTCAGTGAATATATTTACCTGATGTCTCATTTCTTGAATGTAAATCCAGGGGATGAAAGTTTCATTAAATTTAAAGGATTGCTTGCAACATGTGCTTCAACTTGTAACAAACATCTATGCCGATATAGAATAAATCTGGTATAGAAAAAAAAAAATTAACACAAATACTGAAATTGATAACAAAGCTATTGTGGAAGGTTCTTAGTGCAGCCATGAAATATAAAAAGTCTCAGATACCAGGGTATAAATCATTAGGATGTCCAGGATATAGGTACCGATCTGGTAAAAAATGGACAAACACGGACCTCTTGAAATCAAGAGGTGGGATCAGATGCCATGGAGGAGTAGGCATCCCCTGTCGACCGGTCACACCCGCCGTGAGTCCACAGTTAAACTAAAATGAAATACATGAGGAATGAATCCTCTTCAGAATTGGTACAGACGTCTCAACAACGACCATCGAACATGTAACTCAGCATTTCACTTTGTGAAACACAGTATTCGCAAACAACATTCCGACTGTAAAATTTGCGGAACGTTGACATCAAACGCGGTTTTCGACATCCCTATGTCAATAATTTGTCAGTGAATAGTTTACCTCAGCATATGAAATGTTCATATGTTGAACACGCCATGGCGTATCTGATCGCGTTTGTCGTATAGCTCAGTTCTTAATTTCCCGTCTGTTTCTATAGTTAGTAAAATGTCTAACTATCAATCGCGTGTGCTTGATTCTGTTGTATCTTTAATTTCCAGTTCGCTGGGATATATCTCATTGACATATGTATGAAAATTGTTATTATCAATTGACAAAACGTCATCGATATATCTACATGTCAAATAAAAGGACACTGCTAACTTTTTCTTCTTTTGATTCAGCAGTTTCTGAATGAAGTATGCTTCGTATGAATAAAGGAACAGGTCACCTAATAAAGGAGCACAATTGGTTCCCATAGGAATGCCGACAGTTTGTTGAAAAACCACGTCTCCGAAAATTACAAATATATTGTTTATTAGAAATTCCAGCATCTTTATTATATCATCTTCAGTGTATTTATGTGTAGAATCAGAGTGGTGTTTGACAAAATAAGTATCATGATAACCAATCACTAGGTATTTAAACTTCCGGGTACCACTTTTAGTGAAAACAAACAGTTGTTTAAGATGCTGAAAAGTCTCTCTTTTAATGTTTTATGTGGAATTGTTGTGTAGAGAGTAGAAAAGTCGTATGTTTTGATACTGTGAATCTGAGAAAAATGTTGTGCCTTCAAATTTTCTAAAAGTTGTTTAGAATTTTTAAGTATCCAAATCTGATTTACACCGCTTCTGGAATAAGCAATTGTACAGCACTGCGGAAGTTTCACCTGAACGGCTGTTAGTATCTTGGTAAAGAGTAAAGATAAAGGTTTGGTAGAACATTTGCTGGATCCTGCTATGTACCTCTGCTTATATGAGGTTTTGTGAAGTTTAGGTATCCAATATAAATAAGGTAGCTCAAAATCAGTATCGGTTGTAGGTACATCAAAATGAGCGTAATACGGAAACGTGCTTTTGAAAGATGTCGTCCTTTGAAAGTGGGCTACGTGTGTATGTAGGATTACCAGAATTCGTATTATACCCTAGTTCTTCTAATAAATAATTATAGTAATGTGCCTTGCAAATAAAAACTACATTATTTGAGGCTTTGTCTGCTAGACCAGTACATATTGGTCACGTTATCTATCCATCTTGGTTACCACTTCTGGATCATTAAATGCAGAGGGATAACGTGTTTTCATAGTTCCTTTAAGTTTCCGAATACGATATTCTATTAACCATCGTATAACTTTCAGTCATTCAGACAAAGTGTCCGGTTCCACGTCTTTATGATTGGCCCATCGTCAGGCATAATCTTCGACAGAATTCATAACTAAACTGAAATTCTGTCGCCAATTAAAGGAACGGGCTTCGAGGTATTTTGGACCTCTTAAAATAAGATGTTTTATTGTTTCATTTTCAACAATAGAAAACCTCGCCGGTGATGACATGCCCGATAGGATTATTTTTTAAGGGAGATGATGCAAATGAACGCGTGACGGTGTTATGTAGAAGATGGTTGATGTCTAGGCACTGCAAAACCCGTTTGTAATTGAATAGCTTGGATGCTATGCTGGATGTATAGCTATATGAAATGCAAGGCGTGGTCTTCTATTTAAAATATGGCGGAACACAGGACTGACCTGTTTGTGATTTAGAACATTGCTTATGTTTAAAGCGTCTATACATTTATTTATGAATTTAAGTTTAAGGAAAAGACGTTTCTGTTAAGAACAGTAATCGCTAGTAACGCGTGTAGGCTTGAGCAAACGTCCATTGTAACGGAGTTCAGTGTGTATTCAGGGGTTGAATAATCCGTTTGGTGGTTCATTCTTGCTTCCTGAAAAAGTTCATTAAGAAGTCTAAAAGGAATAGAATAAAGTTTGCTGCGAATGTGATGAAGACCCATTTTATTGTTAACGTAAGGTAAGAGAGATGGAAAAGTGACACCATGCATGTTGGGTCTGTTGTATGAACGATGCACGTGACTTCGTTTACGTCTTACGCTGGAATTAAAAAGTTCCATCACGTTGACATTACCACACTGTGGACTCGGCAAATTTCCTATATCTTGGATATTATCATTACATCTATAGGGGTTGCAGTTCCAAGCTGTCGAATCCATTATTCTTCACGTTGTCTACGGAAGGGGTTACTCAAGGTGGGATTGTTGGTCCAGTAGTATATATTTTTTCAATTTTACGCACTCTCAAAGGCAAAATGGAATGGTCTGGGGAGTTGGAATGTCGATAGAGTATCTGGTTACCCCCATTCGATGACCTGACACTCTTTCATTTAATGGTCCCTTTGTCTCGCCAACAAAAATTAATCCACACAAGGTACACTAAATTCCGCTAACAACGTTTGATGATTTACAATCCAGATGATCCCAGTTTCTGGTACTGTGATGCTTATTTGTCAGATTGCTAGTGAATCTCGGATACGTTATTAGCATATTACATGTTTTACAACTTTTGACCGAACATTTTGAAATGGATGGTATATTTTCTGAAAATGGACTGTCAAAAATGTCATCAAGTCGAATTTGACAATTTTTAATTGGCACATAAACATCAGTATGTCTGTACAAGAATTGGTCATCTGTAGACTCTACACATGACAAGTTTGTTCTGTCGCTGAGGACAACTCGAGGAGCACCAAACAATATCTGCGTGTTTGTGTTCCCGGTAGACTCAACACACATTTTTATACTGGGCGCTGTGTCACACAGTATGTAATTTGGTACCTCTTTATTCATAGAATGTATGTACCGAGCGACAAGAATCATCGGGGACAAACTGTCCACCAGCAGTGATATATACTCGATGGTTAGAATATAAAAAGTATCTGATACCAAGGTATAAATCACTAGGATGTCCAGGATATAGGTACAAATGTGGAAAAAAATGGACAAACACGGACCTTTTTAAATCAAGAGTTAGAATTAGGTGCCATGGAGGAGTAAGCATCCACTGTTGACCAAAGTTTCAATATTTTGGGAATTCGTACATCTTTGCAAGATTATATATTTTTCTTCGAAATGGTTAGAAAAATGAATCAAATCATTGAATAATTTTGTAGTAGTTGACGGTTCTTTGAAATAATACAAACTATTGTAGAACAAAATTTTGGAAGACTAAAATATAACCATTATAATTCGATACTGTAAATTACTTTTACGTGAAATTTAATTTCGTGTTAATCCGCGAGACACCTCGAACGCGAATTCAAATTCATCGCGCAATTTTATACACAATTATTGCCTAATTTTCGCGATTAAGATGTATACAGGCACGTATGTTGCTTCTACTGCGTACATGTTTTAATCGCCCATTAGTCCTCCCCCATCCTTTTATCCATCCGTTGTCCATTGCCTTTGTTTTAGTTTCTCCCGATTTCACAGAATGTATTTGTTGATTAAATGATATTTCGCCGGTATCACTGTCCGTGAGGACGATGATTTACTTGTTTCTTTTCTGCAGTGTCCATGCAGGATTGTAGATCTTATTGTAAGGCCGTTTTGCAGTGATAGTCACTGCGCATATCCGGATGTTTGTGATTGACTCTAATTGCATAACGGCTTTACAACTAGATCGTACAAACCGTGGACGTTTTAGAAAGAAACAAAATAAATAATCATCCTCACGAACAGTGACATTAACAATCACCTATCTATATATAAATAGCCTAGGTATATCGCAAAATATTCAATGAAAATAAAACAATGCAAACATCGATGATCGAAGGGACATTCAACGACTGCAAACATCGAAGGGACATAACTCTTACTAAAAAACCTGCGTTCGTAATACGATCGACACGTTACATTCGTAGAGGTCGCGAATTCAAATGTTTTCTAGTTTATGCACGCGAATTCAGATACTCGCGAAAAGACAAAGTAATATGACCTCGCGAAACGTGGTACACACGAAATAAAATAATCCACAGTATTACATCCTATTGACAATAAATCCTACTCTCCATAGTAATGATATAATGGCAATGTCTTAACAGAACCGCCATTGATTTTCTTTAATCTGTTTTTCTTCTTGTTTTTTGCAAGTGTTCTCATTCAAATGTGTGTTTTTCTTTTAGTTATTTACTCTGTTATCGACTTTTATATCATCGTATTCGAATTCCAGTTGTTTGTGTTGGTGTTTTTTGTGTATTTAAGTTTGCTGGTGTGTGTTTGCGTGCATGTATATATACAAACATAAATAGATAGATACACAGTAAGATAGCAATGGCCAACATAGGACAGATACCACTAATTACAAGCATAAAACAGGTACCACTAATGACCAGCATAGGACAGGTACCACTATGACCAGCATAGGACAGGTAAAACTAATGACCAAAGGACAGATACCACTAATGACCAGCATAGAGCGGGTACTACTAATGACAAGCATAAGACATATACCACTAATGAACAAAATAGGACAGGTACCACTATGACCAGCATAGGACAGGTAAAACTAATGACCAAAGGACAGATACCACTAATGACCAGCATAGAACGGGTACTACTAATGACAAGCATAAGACATATACCACTAATGAACAAAATAGAACAGGTACCACTAATGACCGACATAGGACAGGTACCACTAATGACCGACATAGGACAGATACCACTAATGACCAGCATACGATAAGTACCACTTATGACCAGCATATGACAGGTACCACTTATGACCAACATAGGACAGGTACCACTAATGACCATCATAGGACAGGTACAACTAATGACATGCGTAGGACAGATACCACTAATGCCCAGCATAGGACAGATATCACTAATTGCCAGCATATGACAGGTACCACTAATGACCAACATAGGACAGATATCACTAATTGCCAGCATAGGACAGGTACCACTAATGACCAACATAGGACAGATATCACTAATTGCCAGCATAGGACAGGTACAACTAATCACCAGCATAGGACAGGTACAACTAATCACCAGCATAGGACAGGTACAACTAATCACCAGCATAGGACAGGTACCAACTAATCACCAGCATAGGACAGGTACAACTAATCACCAGCATAGGACAGGTACAACTAATCACCAGCATAGGACAGGTACAACTAATCACCAGCATAGACAGGTACAAGGACAGGTACAACTAATCACCAGCATAGGACAGGTACAACTAATCACCAGCATAGGACAGGTACAACTAATCACCAGCATAGGACAGGTACAACTAATCACCAGCATAGGACAGGTACCACTAATCACCAGCATAGGACAGGTACCACTAATCACCAGCATATGACAGGTACAACTAATCACCAGCATAGGACAGGTACAACTAATCACCAGCATAGGACAGGTACAACTAATCACCAGCATAGGACAGGTACCACTAATCATTAGCATAGGACAGGTACCACTAATCACCAGCATAGGACAGGTACAACTAATCACCAGCATAGGACAGGTACAACTAATCACCAGCATAGGACAGGTACAACTAATCACCAGCATAGGACAGGTACAACTAATCACCAGCATAGGACAGGTACAACTAATCACCAGCATAGGACTAATGACCAGCATATGACAGGTACCACTAATCACCAGCATATGACAGGTACCCATAGGACAGGTAACTAATCACCAGCATATGACAGGTACAACTAATCACCAGCATAGGGACAGGTACAACTAATCACCAGCATATGACAGGACACTAATGACCACATAATCAGGTACCGCTAATCATTAGCATAGGACAGGTACAACTAATCACCAGCATAGGACAGGTACAACTAATCACCAGCATAGGACAGGTACAACTAATCATTAGCATATGACAAGTACCACTAATCATTAGCATATGACAAGTACCACAAATTATCTTTAATGCATATGATGATCAACAGTTTGGAATTCGGAACAATTTAGTATTATCACGAACTGCCAGGTGAGTATAATTAATTTTAATTAAACATTTATATATCCAGTGATTGTTGTGTTGCTATTTGAAGACTAAATCTTATATCTGTTGATTTTACGTCAATGAATAAATTAAATTAAATGAAATCAGTTTCACCAACATATTATAATATCAAACCTCGGGTTACATGAAAACATGTAACTAGCTTTTGTCTGTCAGTAGAATAGAAAGAAAATTGTTGTGACAAAAATAATATTAGCAATATTGAAAATACATCTACAAAAAGATATAACCTCAAACAAGAAGTTAGTCAGTCAGCATGCTAGATCCTTCTTTAAGAATATTCGATAGGTGATCAGAATCCCCTTCTTAAAATCAACAATATAAATGGTCTACATATGTTATCCGGTATGAAAAGTTAGATCTCCCTTAATATGAGGCATCGAAGCTTTGCTTAAGAAAAATATTAAGAATGAAAATCTGCATAAGATAGACTTGTCTCTGAAGCCATTGCGTATACGATATGCAATACATAAAGGGGGGAAACTCTTATTCAAATAACAACTAAATATACTGTCCATACTTAAA
Source organism: Atrina japonica (assembly GCA_030159075.1). NCBI lineage: Eukaryota > Metazoa > Mollusca > Bivalvia > Pterioida > Pinnidae > Atrina > Atrina japonica. Next base: position 22,100 of record BROG01001469.1, on the reverse strand, counting down.
AACTGAAATCTGAATAATTAAATCATATGCACGTAATACAATGCATCTTATGGTAAGACAAGTTTATTGGACTAGTAATAAGTCCCCAATGTACAATTATTCGAAGCAAAGCGCAAAACAAAAGAGTGTACTTTGCCTCAAATTGATTATTTTCAGTAACCAACTCGATAGTTAATGTTAATCCTTATTATTAAATAAAAAGTGAAAATGAAAAATAAAATACTTTAAATTCAGTTTTAAATTCTTATAAAAATACACCACAAACAATTGATGATGAAGCACAATGATATATTGAACAGCTGCACTGGTTGTCCTAGCAACGGCTGACGTAGTTCCTTGGGTCATAGCGAAGTGGGTTACACAGGTTTAGCTCAGCATTTTCATCCAATCGAATGAGATGTTTTACAAAAAATTAAATTATTTGTATAGATGTTTCAAAGTGTAACTAGGTAATGTATAACTCCTTGATGATAATATTGAAACGGGTTGAGTTTATTTCGGCGTTGTGATTTTATATATTTTTTATATATATAAATCACAACGGTTTTTTTTCCTACAAATTTTCCGTCATGTGTACCCACCTCTCAATTTATAAAATGCACCTTTCATGTTCTAATATTATACGTAAATAAAAGTAATAATAATACTTCAATTCAACTAGAAATACGTGCAACTACTACGTACAAGTACATGTAGTTTACTTGTATACTTGTACGCTTCATACATATACGGTTTGTAAACTCTCCTTCCTTGTTAGATATACTAAACAATATTTCATTTTCAAATGCACTCTATTTTAGTCCAACATTACAGTAAATAATTCAGTAAGTCTGCATACTGCTGACACATATATGCATGCATGCGATGATATACATGTTTATTTTTATCCTTTTTATACTCGCATGATTATAGTCCAGTAGAAATAACCCAAAAAAATCGAAAAGGTCAAAAAAAATTGCAACAGAATTTATTTTTGCGGCATTCAATCCCGAAAGGGTCCCTCCGAAACATACTAAAAGTTTACCAAAATCAACCGATGGGAAAATTGTTGAAATCGCCCCTGATTTTGGTAGCATGATCACATGATAGGCATGTCTAAATAAGGGGGTAGGGATAGAAAAAAATTCCATAGAATTTGTTATAGTCATCAGATATGCACGAATGTGGTATCAATTTGTTGCAAACTGAAGTACCCTTCTACCTACAGTAAGTATTATGAATTACAGTTTGAAATGACGTCATAGTAAATACTCGAATCACGTGAATTTTTTAAAAAACGAAATGACGTAATCAAAATGTCGATTTTTTTCCAATCAGCTCTCCTACGATCAATATAAATCTTAGCAATCATGCTTAAATGATGGCCATGTACCCCTAAAACAATATCGAGGCAATAGATGAATGGTAGATTAGGAATTGAAAAAAATAAATCCACATTAAAACTCAGGCAGCAGGGATGAAAATCGACCATACTCTGTCATTGATCTGAACATACACTGACACATATATGGTGTAGTCTTTTAGTTTATAATGTTTGTATTCCTTACATATTCATTCCACAGCTAGACAATTTCGTTAGTTGGACTGTGTTGTTATAAATATATTCAATCCAATAGTCTGGTCGCAAAACGATTAAATTTGAGGAAGTTTGCGAAATTATTGTGTAGAAGTTGAGGTCTAAAAAGCGCCAGGACTGCATACACTGCATTGTGTTATGTTCGAGGCACTTGTTTGACAGACGAAAAGACAGATCTGATGGAGCAATATATGTACTAGTAGTCTGTGGAATAATATTGCTGAAGTGCATACCAAATGTGATTGAGAATTACACACATTCGACTCCTCGTTGTATCTGCAAATACAGTTCTTCAAGCTTGCTCTGAAAGAGTAGTGTATGTGTATTGCTAGTTGAGCATTTTCTGAACTGTGGTCTAGATTTGACAACCTGTCTTTTAGACTGACGCAAAAATGTCCGAAACTAGTTTACAACAAGATACAATTTGTATATTGTGTCAGAAGAATATTGTAACTGGCAGTTCTTCTGATGTGGTTGTTCTTGGCACGAAAGGGTGTGCAGTGTTCTGGAATTAAAAAAATTTCAAAGCGAGTAGTGAACGGAACAGCAGCCCTAAATGTTCATGCCAATGTTGGGCAAAAAAATTCACAAGGTCCGAACGTCAGTGTAGGCAACGATGGTGCAACCCAAAATACATTGCCGCTCAGTGGAAGAGCCCTAAATGTTTCCAAAGAGGTTTGGATGAGGCAGCATCTGTTAGCAGATTGAGGTCCAAGGAAACTTATGATTTTAAAAGTGATTGCATCTTCTGTGGTACATTCTGCCCATTGTGGTGACAGAAGACGAAAACTGTGACACCTACCCTGTCCGAACGTCAGTGTTTGAGGATACCATTGTCAGTGTTTGTAGAGATAGGGGCGATGAATGAACGATATGAGGCTGTAATGGGTCGATTGTCGTACGCTCATGATTTACATGCGGAAGATGCCATTTACCACCAGCAGTGCAGTATAACTTTTTAGAACCGGGAAAGATGTTCCAAAGAGGTTTGAGGTTGGAAGTGAGAAAACTGGCAAAAAACCAAAGCTAAGTGTTGGACGCCCCTTGAATCGTGATAAACGAGAACGCATTTAAAGCAGTTATCCAGCTTTTTCCCAGCAGACAATGAGGATGAAAGCAGTTATCAATAAGTGACTTAGTGGAGAAAAATGGGTGGATTCCTAAGGTCAGCCCATTCATTGGAGGAACCATATGGTCCCTGCAGTATATGAAAAGCAAAGCAAAAAACAGCTCCAGGAACACTTCGGTGACCAGATCATCTTCACCAACCTCGAAGGCAGGGAAAATGTCGTCACTTTCATGAGAACAGCTGCATCCATACTCCATGATTATTATAGGAAACCAAAGTCTCTCAATGAGGAAAGAAGAAGAGACCAGATGGATCGTTAAAACGGCCGCGAAATTGATCAAGAACGATATCAGAGCTCTTGAACCACTTAAGGACTACCCAGGCCCTGATGACCTCACAAATTGCAGAGTATGCTAGAGCTTTCCTACCAGATAGTGTTAACCAGTTTACTGGAAATCATTGTGACAGGTAAACACACAGAAAGGAAACAAGCATCTCTGGGGCATGCTCTTGTTCAAGCAGCAAGACCTAGAAAAATGATTGCGCCTTTGCAACTTGGGTTGGCTGCACAGATGCATCATCATTTTCGGATCTCGTTTCCTGATTGATTCACTGCACCAAAACATGGATGTTGTAGCTCGTACGAGCTGGAAGTACAAATGTTTGAGCAAAGTGCAGCTGTTACATCTCAGACAAGCGAGCTCTGTTGTTACACGTGATATGCAGTTCATCCAATATGCAGGAACGACAATGTTGATCACAACATTACACACACTTGACGGGCACGGGACGTTCCATGGCAACAGGGCATGGTTGCAACGCTCACACCGGGAAAGTTCACATCAAATAATGTTCCCAGGAGAAGTGTAACTGCGAGTGAGATTAAAGAAGCTGGACAAGTTAAGATCCAGCATTACTCGTATCCCAAAGGACAGAAAGGCATCCAATTCAGGGAGCTTGAAATGCTGAGATCCTGTATCCAAGTTACAGAACCCACACACATTCTGGACATGACATGCGTCTACTCGACCCTGCTCTTTTTGGCTGAATAAGCAAAGCAGAGTAAAACAGCGCCAGTCATTACATTCGATCAACCGCTGTGGTGGAAGGCTCAAACTATTGTGGCCAACGAACCACCAACAAACTGTTTTGAAGTCAGTAATACTGCGGATTGGAGGGCTCCACACTGAAAAAAAAATGAGCTACTTGGCTGTATTGGGCGGGACGTCTCATGGAAAACTCAGGGTTGTCTGAAGTACTTGGAAGTTGTCTATGGCAGCAACACAGTTGCGCACAACCATGAGTGGAAAGGCAGTAGCCAGGGCTCGTAGAGAAAGCCATTTTCTTGTGACTGAAGACAGCACTAAACATCCTCACTCACTGCAGATGCATTGGGACTGCCGTTGCCCAGAGGTCGAGAGTGAGGTTGAGACGATGTCGGACGATGTGCCAACAGTAGTCCAAACAGATCCGGTAGCAAGTGCAGAAGCCGATGGACACGGATGTTGATACTGTTGAATCCATGTCAACTGCAAAAGATGAAAATGCTCACATAAGTACCTCAACTACTCACAAACCCTGATTGGAAGTTTGATGACAAATCCAAGTCAGCGGTTATGACCATCCATGATACACTGGAGAATGAGAAGGAGAAAAATATCTCCAGTCGGACAAGCTGTTTGTGGTAATGATATCCAGTACATGAAAATGATAGACATTCTTAAGCGTATTTTCTCAGAGCAGAACGAACTGGAAACTGGACTCTACATCTTGCTGCCCTCTACGAAATGTTGCCAAGTCACGTGACTTGATTTTTGCTGCTGCAGGTCACAATTTGTATGCGAGAACCACATATCTCTATTTGCAGCAGATGTCCACATTCAGACATTCTCTCTCTCATTACATATATTTTCTTCCCTTTTGTGAATAAACAAATGTCTGTGTCTGTGTGTGTGTCTGTATGTGTGTGTCTGTATGTGTGTGTGTCTGTATGTGTGTGTGTCTGTATGTGTGTGTCTGTATGTGTGTGTCTGTATGTGTGTCTGTATGTGTGTGTCTCTATGTGTATGTTTGTATGTGTGTGTGTGTGTTTCTCTGTGTGTGTATGTATGTATGTATGTGTGTGGCACCGGTAGTTGGTTCAGCGTATAATCATGTATCTACCAGTTAGGAGAAGATTAAAATTCTGATTGACTACCAAAAATAAATATTGTCAGCATCTAAAGTATATATCTTTATTCAAATCTGGTGAATATTGGAAAAACACGGATCTCTGAAAATCCAGATATGTGATCAAGTGCCATGGAAGAGTAAGGATCCCCTGTTGACCAGTTACACTCGCCGTGAGTCTACAGTCAAATCCAAACGAAGTAAGTGAGGAACGAATCCTCGTCACAATTGGTACAGACGGCACAACAACCCGCTATCGGATAGGTAATGAACGGTTTGATATTGGACTCGAAATGCTTCAGTAAAATTAGCTAGGAAAGCCTCAAACAATTCATTTATTTTGTTGTTGGAAAGATTTTACGACCTGGTAGGTCCGTATTATTAGTCGTCCCATAAATCTCTTTCGGAGCCAATAATTACGTAACTACAATCAGAGGTAGTAAATATGTGAAAAAGAAAAACCAATTACGGTTCGACATCGGTGCTTGCAACCGTCTTATAACACTTGACACACATGTGATATTGTTCCCAGTTGAATGTCAATATCATCACCAATAGACTTGAGGACTATAAACAAATAATACACCGGCTACCTTTAAATTTCACCGCTGTATAGATTTGCGTTCTGTGAACAAAGTTGTAAATAAGGCGATAGCATATAGTTTAGATGTGTAGATATAAATATAAAAATACAGACACCAAAGTATTGGCAAGAGACTTCGGAGACAATACCCATCTAAGTAACATTCAATCGGACAACCACGGACCTCTGCAATTCCAGAGTTGTTTGACATATGTCTTAACATAGGTACAAGCCTGATGTTGGTGTGTATGTGTCGCTACATTAAGATTACAAAAAGGTGAGATTTCTTATTGTCCTATTTTATGCGATATTTTTTGTGGTTAGGTAAACTTTCCAAAAAGCGCCGTACAATATCATGTTACGGCAAATGATATTTATTGTAACGAAGCTTATCAACAAGCCGATACGATTACATTGCCTCTCACTGGAAACAAGACCTCATCTCATTTATCATCTATCTATCTATCTATGTGAAAATTCTTGGTTTTCTTCAAACATTTTAGTATGAATGAATTTGTATCCTTATAATATACCTTCTGTATGGTCAGTCGAACTTACTGACGTGTCATAAGGTGCTCTCGAGCATTTTATAACATTTGTTCCATGGGGCTATACTTGAAATCGAATTCTCGATATTTTCGGATGTAGTCTTTGCACGCCTTCCATTTGCCATTACTCTATGTATCTGAAACAAACAGTTTACGTCGTGTCTTTACACGTCTTTCTACCGTCATTTCATCATGTATATCTTTAATACGAAATATATGTAGCTTCTTTAAACGCCTTTCTATCGCCATTTCATCTTTGTATCTTAAACCCATAATTTACGTCGCGTCTGTGCACGCTTTTTTATCGCAATTTCCTCTTTGTCTCTTAAACACGGAATTTACGTCGCGTCTTTACACGCATTTCTATCGCCATTTCCTCTTTATATCTTAAACACGAAATTTACGTCGCGTCTTTGCACGCCTTTCTGTCGCCATTTCTTCATGTATCTTTAACACGAAAATTACGTTGCGTCTTTACGCGCCTTTCTATCGCAATTTTATCGTGTATCTTTAACACAAAATTGATGTCGCGACTTTGCACGCCATCTTATTACCATCTCCTCTTTGTATCTTTAAAAAGGAATTGACGTCGCGTCATTTCCCGCCTTCCTATTACCATCTCCTCTTTGTATATTTAAAAAGAAATTGACGTCGCGTCATTTCCCGCCTTCCTATTACCATCTCCTCTTTGTATATTTAAAACTAAATTGACGTCGCGTCTTTCCCCGCCTTCCTATTACCATCTCCTCTTTGTATATTTAACACGAAATTTATGTCACGTCTTTGTACGCATTTCTATCCCAATTTCCTGTTACGAAATTGACGTCGCTTCGTTGCACGCCTTCCTGTTGTTATTTACTCTTTGTATCCATAACACAAAATTTAAGTCGCTTCTATCGTCATTTCCACTTTGTACCCTCAACACAAAGTTTAAGTCGCGTCTTTACACGTCTTTCTATCGCGAATATCGTTTTCCTCCATGTATCTTCAACAAGCAGTTTACACGCGACTGTACACGTCTTTCTGTCGACATTATCTTCATCTCCTTTAAAGCTATATAAGCTGTCACAATGAATATTTTTTCCCCTGACATATAGTAGAGAAAATGATAGAATGTGTGTTCAAATACATTATCAAACACGTAAAACGTTGTAAAACATCTTCTTTTCGAAGTTATCTGTTTTGTTAGAATTTAAGTTTTCCCGTACCTTATAAAAATCCATCTGTAATGACCTTTCAGACAAATTCGCCCTATCAAATGTACTTCGTAATTCGATCAGGGGATCTCGATCCTTTAGGCGCTCGGAATATGTTAAAGTCGGCCGATTTTTATGTGTTTTATATTCATTTTTCAAAATACAGGACGTGATTTTTATTGGAAAGTGCATGTATTATGTAAACTATATGCTTTTCGACACTTTTTTAAATAGCCGAAGAAAATCGGATGAATATATGAATAATTATATCAGGTCACTAAAAGAAAAATTTCCGATCTTTAATGTTACCCTGAATGATGATGTTGTCAATAACTGTGAAAGGTATGCGTACTTCATGTTTTACAATCGTGCCGCCATGTCCGGTGTTGTAAGGCAGTTCATGTTCATATGTGTCAAGAATGATAAAGCCAAGAATGCGATGGGACGAGTTAAAAATGGATCGATATCACCCGTTATAGCCAGCACGTGGATAATTTCAGAAACGAATGTTTTGAAACGACGAAAATGACAAATTTTGCCTGATTTAGGTATGAAATGATGATGTACGAAAATAAACGTAATGGGTAAAAAAAGAGAATGTATATTAACTGCAAATAGCAGGTGTTTATTGGTCACTCAGTAATCTTCGTAAAAATTTACCAAAAGTTAATTTGCAATGCTCAAATTATGTTGGACAAAAAATAACTGATATTACTTGATTGTCGCAATTTTACACATGCATTTGTTGTTCTAACCACAGTGAAAGTTATTTTGAATTTTAATGAGGCACTAACAGTCGCCATCCTACTTAAACTAATCATCATTTATAGAAGACTGACCTATGTATCAGTCATTTACCTGGCTGATTTGAACAGCTTATTTTAGTATGTAATGAACATTTAGGGAGAGGAGTGGCTGTTCCAATTACACTTTTCATTAAAAAAAAATGGGTCGTGCTCATTTTGTAGTTCTGTACATTCAGACTAAGGATTCCAACAAACACAAGTACACACAACAACACACACACACACAAGTACACACACACACAAGTACACACACACATAAGTACACACACACACAAGTACACACACACATAAGTACACACACACACAAGTACACACACACACACAAGTACACACACAACACACACACACAAGTACACACACACACAAGTACACACACACACATAAGTACACACACACACAAGTACACACACACAAGTACACACACACACACACACACACACACATATATATATATATATATATATATATATATATATATATATATATATATATATATAAATATATACTAGTATATATTCAACGAGAGCGTAGCTCGAGTGGAATCCTCCTGCTACAAGGATCAATTGCAGTCTGATGATTCGGGTAGAAATATTTGTATGGTTTTCCATTTATTACATGCCCCTTATGTATCTTATTCATTACATAAATTTAAAATTAATTACTCTTATAAAATGTGCTGGATGAGTGGATATCCAGTGGCTACGGTATCATTTCCGTATCCAACTGCAGTGCAATACGATGTGTTTTTATCCCACGGGCATATTGAACTCGGCATTGTGACTGTATGATTATATATATATATATATATATATCATAGGCGTCGGAGCCGGGGGGGGGGGGGGGGGGGGGGGCTTAGCCCCCCCACTTTTTTGCAAAGATAGGCATAGGTGTTGAAAATTGGGGCTTAGCCCCCAAGACGTTTCTGGCGTGTGTGTGTTTTAAGTTGGTTTAGCCCCCCCACTTCTGGCGTGTGTGTGTTTTAAGTTGGTTTAGCCCCCCCCCCCCCCACACTTCTGGCGTGTGTGTGTTTTTAAGTTGGTTTAGCCCCCCACTTCTGGCGTGTGTGTGTTTTAAGTTGGTTTAGCCCCCCCCCCCCACTTCTGGCGTGTGTGTGTTTTAAGTTGGTTTAGCCCCCCCCACTTCTGGCGTGTGTGTGTTTTAAGTTGGTTTAGCCCCCCCACTTCTGGCGTGTGTGTGTTTTAAGTTGGTTTAGCCCCCCCACTTTCAATTTGCTTCCGACGCCTATGTATATATATATCCTAACCCTAACATGCATGTGTAGTCGTGTGTGCTTGCATTTTGTTTTATCAATAAAAATTAATTAATATATAGTTAAACTATTTTCGAAATATACTCATGTTAAATTTGACAAATGTGAAATGTCCCGCAACAATTAGGGGAATTAAATCATTTTTACATTTCATTAACGTTAGCTATAAATCCTTTAGCTTCAAAAACATCATTTTATTCCGCTATTCAAATATGAAACATGAACATGAAACCAACCTGTTAATTGTATTCATCTGATGTAGATATTTTATATTTAAAGGGTACTGACTTTGTCAATAGTTATGTTTATATTAACGCACGCCTTAAGTTCTTGACCTTAATATGACCTTTTTCACGTTTCGTTTCATTGCCTCTTACGGTAGAAGAGATATCTGAATAGTTTGTCGTTTTTCTGAAGAATTAAAAGCAGAAACAACATAAACTTGATTATGTTTTGATAACGTAAATATATTTTATCTACAAAATCTGGCTACCTTATTCTAAAGTTGTGGTAGTAATCTGAAAATTAATCGCTTTGTCTAATTGCGAAAAATATCATTTTTCAATCACTGAACAACTATTAAGCTATTGTTGTAGATAAAATTTGTATAACTATGTATAAACAAACTGGGCCATATAAACGGATTTAATCTTGGAATTTTTTTGTTTGACATCGAAAATAATCATGTGAAGGATGTTTCAATAATTTTAACTACTACAACTTTGGATCCTAATAGAACAACGAGACCATGAATAAACGGTGTATAAATGATTAGGTAGAATGATAATTATATTTTGATAAGCAGGTACCCATCTGTCTGTCTTTCTCTCATTTGACACTATCAAACTTAAGAAATTTGACATCATCAAACTTAGGAAATTTGACACCATCAAACCTAAGACATGTGACACCATCTAACCTAAGAAATGTGACCCATCAAATCTGACACCATCAAATTTAAGAAATTTGACACCATCTAACTTAAGAAATGTGACATCATTAAACTTAAGAAATTTGACGCTATCAAACCTAAGAAATGTGACACGGTCAAACTTAAGAAATGTGACGCCATCAAACCTAAGAAATGTGACACCGTCAAACCTAAGATATTTGACACCATCTAACTTAAGAAATGTGACACCGTCAAACCTAAAAAATATGACACTGTCAAACTTAAGAAATGTGACGTCATCAAACCTAAGAAATGTGACACCATAAACTTAAGAAATGTGACGCCATCAAACCTATGAAATGTGACACCGTCAAATTAGCAACTCTGAGATATGTTAGGTATCAATGATAACTGAAAGTAATGAATTTTGATACTAGATTTCACCATTTCAATTATTTAACTTTTTAACCGAAAATTAAAGTTGATCTGTTAGTCTTTGGCTTATATGGATCGATCCCATGTCCGGTATGTATGATATGTGAGTATGACTGGCGCCGATCCCATGTTTGGTATGTATGATGTGCGAATATGACTGATGCCGGTCCCATGTGTGGTATGTATGATACGTGAGTATGACTGGCGCCGATCCCATGTCCGGTATGTATGATATGTGAGTATGACTGGTGCCGATCCCATGTGTCGTATGTATGATGTGTGAGTATGACTGGTGCCGGTCCCATGTCCGGTATGTAAGATGTGTGAGTATGACTGGCGCCGATCCCATGTTTGGTATGTATGATATGTGAGTATGACTGGTGCCGGTCCCATGTCCGGTATGTATGATGTGTGAGTATGACTGGCGCCGGTCCCATGTCCGGTATGTAAGATGTGTGAGTATGACTGGTGCCGGGTCCCATGTCCGGTATGTATGATGTGTGTGAGTATGACTGGTGCCGGTCCCATGTCCGGTATGTATGATGTGTGAGTATGACTGGTGCCGGTCCCATGTCCGGTATGTATGATGTGTGAGTATGACTGGTGCCGGTCCCATGTCCGGTATGTATGATGTGTGAGTATGACTGGTGCCGGTCCCATGTCCGGTATGTATGATGTGTGAGTATGACTGGTGCCGGTCCCATGTCCGGTATGTATGATGTGTGAGTATGACTGGTGCCGGTCCCATGTCCGGTATGTAAGATGTGTGAGTATGACTGGTGCCGGTCCCATGTCCGGTATGTAAGATGTGTGAGTATGACTGGTGCCGGTCCCTTGTCTGGTATGTATGATGTGTGAGTATGACTGGTGCCGGTCCCATGTCCGGTATGTAAGATGTGTGAGTATGACTGGTGCCGGTCCCATGTCCAGTATGTATGATGTGTGAGTATGACTGGTGCCTTTCGTATGTCCGATATGTATGATGTGTCATAATGGAATGCGTGAGCATATTTCCCAAAATTCTGACCAATAGGAAATGTATTAAGTTGTCGAATTTATGGATGTCTTTAATCAAACAAATGATTTGAACATTAACAAATAAGATACACAGTGTACATACTATCAACAAAAAGTTGAATAATCAACAAGCCAAAATAAAAAACAGTGACATAAACATGAATATTTCATTTGAAAGGCATATTTCTGATATAGTTAAGATATTTGTATAGGCATGTATCCAAAGAAATACAAAACAGAAAAATTAAGAGAAAATAATGAAGTAAAAATGAGAGAGAGAGAGAGAAAGAGAGAGAGAGAGATGCCAACAAAACCATTTTTTTTACCTTAATTACATTAAGTATATTGCATTTAAAATGTAAAATTAAGCCAACAGAGGGTATTTTCTTTACATGTACCTGGTCACTTAAGTTGTCAATGTGTAAAGTAGGAACTTCAAAGTCAAAATCTATACATACATAACAATGTATATTGTCGCATAGTCACCGATAGAGCAAGTAAAACTTCAATCAATAATAAACATAACCGTTAGGTTTATCGTCATTTTCCGAGGCAAAACATACATGGTCGTCCAAGTAAGTTTAAAGGTGCTTTTGAACTTTTTTTTAAAGTTATACAAACACACGGAATTGAGATTAACTTAATACAAAATCCCCTGTAAAGTTTTGCAACACTGCGAAAATAGCCTAAGTGAGAAAAGCTCTTTAGAAAGTGATTAAGATTTCTGTATAGTTAATTAACTGTGACAAAAAGTCGGGTTCGGCAGGTGGTGAAGGATAAATCAGTGTATAGTCACTCGGTATACCGAAGTGAATGGGTGGACCTGTTCATTTTGTTTGATATTAATTTGTTTTGCAATGTTTTTCTGCATTTGATGAAGTGGATTTATATGACCTCTATACTCATTTAGCAGGTGAAAGTGACCACAGTAAATGAATATCCAGAAAAAAAACGTTTCAGAGTGTTTTGAAATGAAATGAATAAAAGGAATGAAATGCGAAGACCTACGTTACCTGTAATAGAAGAATATGGATCTAAGGAATTGGGGAACGATTTGATTTGTAAGTCGAGTTCGCTTGACAACGATGAAAATGGAAATTGTTTGTCAGATCTTACTGCCCTAAAGGCCAAAGCGATGCAGTTAAAATTAAGTACAAGAAGAGAGAGCTATTTAACATGGAAACATGAATGCGTAGACTACACGGGTGATAGTGCTAAACCAAAAGTGATTATAAAAAAGAATGAAAATGCAGACACCTCCAGCCCTAGCAAGTTTACATCTGACAAAAAAGAGAGAATCAACGATGCTATATTATGGATACGGTCTGAACTTGTAAGTACAGATAAATAATTATACATACTGTACTTTATCAGAAGCCAGTGCGTTGCATTGACTTGCATTGAAAGAGAGAAACACACACACACACACATGGATATACTAAATCCAACAACACTATATAGTCGTATCTAAGCAATAGATACAAGTCAAGAAAATAATATAAAGACAACTAAAATGAGTTCCTTATTGAAGAATTAAACATTTTACACGTGAATCTAGTGCTTTCATAAATCCCGGGGTAAGAGAGACATCCAAATTGGTTGAACTGCGTCTATGAGTTCATGGCGGGTTTTGATATTATGTCGATTAATACATTCTCCTTATATTTTCTATTACATTTGATGACAAGAGTAAAGAGTCGATATTGTTTTCCGTTTTCCATTCCAGGGACCTTGCCGACATGTGAACTCGTCATCCTGAAATATCCCAGACATACATCTAAAATCATCGGTTTAGAGACAGTTAGCCACAAAAACTAAAATTTTCATATATTTTTCAAAATCCAAATTTCCTTCAGTTGTTGCCAACCCTACTATCGAGGCACAGAACGAAATTGATACCCGTTAACTGTCATTGCGTGATGAAAGAACGGTCAAACACTCGGCTCGCCGTTTTATGTTCGGCTTGCTCCAAACATAAACCCTATGACTTGCACCCAGCACAACCTTTTTATTGTTTTTTGTTTGTTTGTTTGTTTTTATTTTAATTTTATTCCAATTTCCTTCATTAGTCCAGTTCTAAGAGCGTATCACCATTCTCAGCGTTTTTACGGGTGTCAGCAGAAATTACGAGGGTTTGCTTACAGGCCTCCTCGAATACCTCTCGAAATGAAGCCTTCTCTGTACAGTTCATTTTGAAATATGGAAAGGGTTAGAAATATTAAAAACATCGGCCAAATTGCTCAATGGGTGCCTCCTATCTTGTTTAACCAATCGAATCAAGACTCGATCTCTTTGATCAATCGTGAGTTACGGTTGGACTCTTAGCAGCAGCTTATTTTCTATACATTCCCGCTGTTTAAAATTCTTCAAAACTAATTGTCGACAAAGAAATGCCAATGATTTCCCCAATTTCAACTTTCTTTCTTCCGGCTCCATAAAGACGTAGTAAATGTTGTTTTTTAAGAGGGGTAATTTCCCTGCCAAATTTCTTTATTTTTGATGACGTCTGCTAGCACTCTAAAATAGATCACGGGAATATTGACAAGTGCGACAACTCTAGCACGTCTGCATCACGATGCAATCTTATAAAAATATACAAAAATGCAGCGCCAAGGGACCAGTAAACATATAGCCTACGCAGAAAATGTCGAGGTACGCGATGGGAAACGTGCGTATCGCACCCTTCCATGCATTAATTATTCTCGTAATGCACCAACATGCATTAATTATTCCCGTAATGCACCCCCGGTTCGAAAATTGCGATCAAAGAAAAGAAAAATGGAATTCCGAGTGTTATCCTTTTCAGGTATATTTCCCCGTCTGCTCGTTCGGTGTCATCCAAAATTCATGAAAATGAACATGGTGAAAGAATTTTTTAATTCTATCGGAATTAAAAAGTGGGTTGTTATTGTTTTATCTTGTTATATGTTATAATCTGTGATTTAGACACATAGTAAAAAGTTTATAATATGACATTTTATCATACTCCTTCTCAGTCCTCGATCCTGATATCGACCTGGGGGCCGAAGGTTCGAGGGCTGATATCAGTAACCTCGGGTTAATAAGGAGCATGATATAAAAAAAAGGTCATGATATATATAATACGAATGATGATTAAGAATTTCAGGGATTACCCGCAAAATTTAACAGTTGATGATTTATCTAATTGTATTGTAAATATTATAAACATAATATCAAAGTTAAAATGCTCAAGACGATCGTTTCTGTCAATTAGACTTCATCAGTTGAGCTACAATTTAGCTAAAAAGTTTTTCTAAAGAGAAAGTGGTATCAGACAAGGCCAAATAATATATCTAAAAGTATAGCCAAAATCCGTCTAAGAGTAACCACTGTAAAAATATGGCTATCTTAGCTTTACAAGAATTTAGAATTTTAAATAGTGTTATCAGTGCCAAATATTACTTTAGCATAAGATTATCAGCTGGTACCGAAATAACAGGTACTAGGTTTATGTAATAGGGGATTTTTATATTCATAACTTTACTAGATATACATAATCGTATTTTGAACAGGGCCAAATCTGCAGATACAAAGAAAATACTCGGATATTTGAAATCATTATATATCATACTACCAAACATTAGATAAAAAGGTGTAATACCATACCCTATACGCCCTAGACCACTTTTTTGTATCCATACGCGCTATAACGATGACACGTTCAGCAAATATTTGATGTGGCTGTGATTTGTCGTGAATTAAATAGAAGATTTTATATTATGACGTTGTTTTAATGATTAGGATCTACAATACTAAGTTTCCTGGAGTGAAACTCGAGCGTAAGTAATTCAACATATTTAATCAATAACAGGTCAATAACATACCTATGCAACTATTTGTTAAAAATCCCCCCTCCTCCCGAAAAAAAGCGAAAAAAGAAAACAAAGATAACAAATATATCTACTATCAGCCAGATAATGGTTATAAAGATGTGTGGGTTAGCCGCCTAGCTTTCAGAAATGTCAACCAAGCACCTGTGATAACAAACTGAACTATGGTATCATTTTCTTTTTCCAGCAAGCGATGAGGGTCCAGGACCAGGATATAGCTCGTCAGCTTCTGACACTTCGCACCCAAATACATGAACTCAAACTTAAGTGGAGCTGCGAGGAGCACCAGGACATGATAGAAGACGTGCAATGTGATCTTGATGAGATGCACGTGCTTCAAGAATTCTGTGACTTACCGGAAGATTATTTATTATCAAATCCATTCAAACATATAGGTGTTACAAAGATGAATCTAAATTCACGGCGATTTTCCATCTTTTGATTAATCAGATCCAGATTGTGTAACCAATGATACATTGTTTAAAATGTATTCGGTCGTCTAGAGTAGTAATCTGTAGTTTAGACATATTATTAAAGAGCGGTAAATTTCATTTACTGGCCCAGTTATGTTGATATAAAAGACATCAAGACATAAACAGACATGCGGTCAAGATAGTGTAAACAATTAGTGACCACTGGACAAATATGGACCCCCACAAGATCCAGAGAGGTGGGATCAGGTTCCTTGGAAGATTGATCCGTCTTCGGACTCGGTATTCACATCCACATTTATACATGCACAATAGCCACTGTTTAAGATATGATGGCGAAATGACTTTTCATACATTTGAACAAATGGTATAACAAAAGAAAAAGTTCACATTAATAAATATTTACAATTCATTGTTAGGATGTTATTGTTATTGTATATTATCAGTTTTGACGCCTTTCCCTTTTTTCACGACCTCAGCAGCTAGCAGCTGTGTAAGGACAATATGATTTTGGATAAACAAATCAAGCATGTGTAGATGATTTATTTACACTTCCGAATTAAGGGGTAAATAACTAATTTTTAGTTCAGAAAAGATTAGGATCTACAATGAACTTCAGTTATTAGCAGTTCTTATAACGTATTCTTCCATTTTACTGCGTGCAAACATATAAAAGTGTTCATCTCTCTCTCTCTCTCTCTCTCTCTCTCTCTCTCTCTCTCTCTCTCTCTCTCTCTCTCATCAAGCACTCAAACTAATTTGAAACTACATTTGCGGAATTAAAATAATTAAAAATGTGTATCGATAAATGCATTCATAATACAAACTCAACTCTCCCGTGCATTTAAATACAATACAAACTCGACTCTCCCGTGCATTTAAATATAAAACAAACTCAACTCTCCCGTACATTTAGATATAATACAAACTCAACTCTCCCGTACATTTAGATATAATACAAACTCAACTCTCCCGTGCATTCAAATATAATACAAACTCAACTCTCCCGTGCAATCAAAACATCTGTACGTGATATTTTCAGCCAATCAATATCATTGCAAACGTTCTGTTTTGAATTTCGTTTTATGCCTCAATCAATGTTACGGCGGTTCAGGCCTTAATTTGATAACGTGGGGTGGATATACATGTCTAAGGTCATTTTTTTGATAACGTGGGGTGGATATACATGTCTAAGGTCATTTATTTGATAACGTGGGGTGGATATACATGTATTTGATAACGTGGGGTGGATATACATATTTGATAACGTGGGGTGGATATACATGTTTGATAACGTGGGGTGGATATACATGTCTAAGGTCATTTATTTGATAACGTGGGGTGGATATACATGTCTAAGGTCATTTATTTGATAACGTGGGGTGGATATACATGTCTAAGGTCATTTATTTGATAACGTGGGGTGGATATACATGTCTAAGGTCATTTTTTTGATAACGTGGGGTGGATATACATGTCTAAGGTCATTTATTTGATAACGTGGGGTGGATATACATGTATTTGATAACGTGGGGTGGATATACATATTTGATAACGTGAGGTGGATATACATGTTTGATAACGTGGGGTGGATATACATGTCTAAGGTCATTTATTTGATAACGTGGGGTGGATATACATGTCTAAGGTCATTTATTTGATAACGTGGGGTGGATATACATGTCTAAGGTCATTTATTTGATAACGTGGGGTGGATATACATGTCTAAGGTCATTTTTTTGATAACGTGGGGTGGATATACATGTCTAAGATAATTTATTTGATAACGTGGGGTGGATATACATGTATTTGATAACGTGGGGTGGATATACATATTTGATAACGTGGGGTGGATATACATGTTTGATAACGTGGGGTGGATATACATGTCTAAGGTCATTTATTTGATAACGTGGGGTGGATATACATGTCTAAGGTCATTTATTTGATAACGTGGGGTGGATATACATGTCTAAGGTCATTTTTTGATAACGTGGGGTGGATATACATGTCTAAGATAATTTATTTGATATCGTGGGGTGGATATACATGTATTTGATAACGTGGGGTGGATATACATATTTGATAACGTGGGGTGGATATACATGTTTGATAACGTGGGGTGGATATACATGTCTAAGGTCATTTATTTGATAACGTGGGGTGGATATACATGTGTAAGGTCATTTATTTGATAACGTGGGGTGGATATACATGTCTAAGGTCATTTATTTGATAACGTGGGGTGGATATACATGTATTTGATAACGTGGGGTGGATATACATGTCTAAGGTCATTTATTTGATAACGTGGGGTGGATATACATGTCTAAGGTCATTTTTTTGATAACGTGGGTAGGATATACATGTCTAAGGTCATTTATTTGATAACGTGGGGTGGATATACATGTCTAAGGTCATTTTTTTGATAACGTGGGGTGGATATACATGTCTTAGGTCATTTATTTGATAACGTGGGGTGGATATACATGTCTAAGGTCATTTATTTGATAACGTGGGATGGATATACATGATTTGATGAGAATGTATAATATAACAGATACCGATAATTACAAAACTCGTGTCTAAGGTATTTTACCTTATTTTATCTATACATGATCTTTAATGAATCTTCTGTTATATGAAAAATAATTTCTGGTAATGAAAAATTGCGAATCTCAAATATGAATAAGTTAATAAGACAGGTGCGCATCTTACGATATTTAAATTTCAAGATAAAATAAGGTAAACAACCTTAAATATGACCCGTTTGATTTGTTTCTGGAAACAAGATCCTGTGAAAAGAGAAACAGCAGTACAAAAAATTCCAACGTATGCTAATTGTCCAGTTTGACCGGTATATTAGTCCAGTTTTCATTGTGACAGTCACATCTGAGAAACAGATTAAAAGTGAATGGCGATTTGACCTATTGTGCCTCTTTCCTTTTAGATTAAGTAACACGTTACGTAAGGCTAGTTACAATCGGATATTTTGTTTCCGACAACGCCTGTGAAAATAAAATGCGGTTGAGGTCAAGGAAGTTCTGATGTTATTCTTAAAGTAAAAAAAAAAACAAAAAAAACCACACCCCCCCCAAAAAAAAAAAGACAAAAAGACAAAAAAATCACTGTCCGTTTTCAGTTTCCTAACAGGACTGGCACAGACACCACAATGCTATTCATTTGTAACGTATTAGATTACTTTGGAGGTGTATTATGCCAAGTTGATTATATGAAACCGGTACGTACTTAGAGTTTGTTTTAACTTAAATCCGGGTCGTCAAAACTAAAATCCTTCAAGGCATATCGCTATAGTATCTCCTGTTGGTACGTACTGTGACAACAACAATACGATCTAACAATGTGAAAGCAGTAACACCAGTAAAGACAAATGTTTGCACTGAACTGACCTTCAGAAAATTATACGGTCACATCATTCAAACAGAAAACTTTAATGCTATGCTGTCGCTAAAGTTGTGACTGTATGCGTGTTTGTGTGTGAGCGCGCGTGTATATGAGAGCGTGTGTCTGCGTGTGATTCTTTTTATACATCTACATATGTTCAAGAAACCTATCAGGCAAACATGAAGCTCTTATAGGACATTTTGAATATAAAAAGTATCTGAATAAAACATACGTTACATGCGATTCATGATTTTAGGATGAGGCACATTTTCATGGACAAAATTACCTTGGGTAAGTTCATACCAATGGTTAAAACAGAAGATACTAGGTAGTGAGTGTGTTTCCGTAAGAGGCGTCCAAGAATTTTGATTTAAGTATATAAACAAACTATCTAGACGTGGTATTTATTTCTGAGTACAAGAATTACGGCAGTGAATAAACATATAAATTACTTTACTTGTTTTGCTGGAAAATAGTGTAAGAGTTTTCGCGAAAAAGTGATGTTAGCAGCATGTAATAACTTGTGTAGTTTATATAGTAGCTGATTTGTGCCATCTCGACTTTTCGCCCTTAGCAAGTTTTCGCTTGGCGAGGCGAAAAGTCGAAACGTCGAGCAATGTAGAGCTCGAACAAAAGTAGATTAGCGTGCAATTTTGGCGACTTTTCGACGTTTTCGCTTGTAAAATCTCGCGAATTAGCTACTTTCACTTGGAGAGGCGATACGTCGAAAACACGCAAATTAGCGACTTGTCCCCTGGAAAATTCGCTAATTAGCGAGTTTTCTACTTTTCGCTTCGCCAATCGAAAGTCGCTAATTAGCGAGTTTTTGCGGCGAAATGTTCCTTATTAGCGAATTTACAAGGGAAAAAGAAGCTAATTTGCGAGTTTTCGCCTCGCCAAACAAAAACTCGAAAAGTCGCCAAAATAGCACGCTAAATAGCGACCTACTTTGTTCGACTTTTCGCCCTTCTTTTCCCGTCTTTTGGACTTTTCGCCTTGCTAAGCGGAAATCGCTTATCAGCAATTTTTTGAGGCGAAGAGTCGAAGAGTTGCTAATCAGCTGGTTTTCGGGGCGAAAAATCGAGATGGCAAAATCAGCCACCATAGGTTTGCCTTAAAATTTATAAGATAGCAAAGGTTGGTAAGAAAGTAAAATTGGTGCTTTTCCTGAGAAAGTGAAAAGAATATTCTTCTCG
Organism: Atrina japonica; assembly: GCA_030159075.1. Taxonomy (NCBI): domain Eukaryota; kingdom Metazoa; phylum Mollusca; class Bivalvia; order Pterioida; family Pinnidae; genus Atrina; species Atrina japonica. Next base: position 1,656 of record BROG01001469.1, on the reverse strand, counting down.
ATGACGAATAACTTATCACTATCCTATATTTTTAAATCACTGGTAAAGCATCTGACTTTAAAACGGAAAGTTATGAATTAGATTTACGTTACCGGGCACGTAAGAACTCATCGTTGTAAAACCATGGTATGTATCTAATGAATATTTATAAGAAGTAGGTGTGTACAGTTTACTGTAGTTGTGATCGGGAACGGAATTTGTCGCATAGTCTGTTGATCCAATACAATTCTGAAATTAATTTAAAGCCTCTATCTGATTGGTTAACGAACGCGAGCACCGTTTACTCTCATTTGCTGAGGCTTCATGAATAATAAACTTATGCAATTTAGGTCGCAAGAAACCACGGGTACGAAAAAGCATAACGATTACGGACCGAGTTTTTACGACGAAAATATATAATAACTATTCCTTCGCAAAGAGCTCATACGCGCTCATCATTAGAAGTGACAGACGTCACAGGTCTTTTGAATAAGACATTGTTTTGAGGTTCTGTGTCAGGGTTAGGGTTAGGGTTAGGGTTAGAAGATTAGAAGACATTGTTTTGAGGTTCTGTGTCTCGGCGGATTAGGTACCTCAAGGAAATACCACTGCTTATAGCACAGGTCAAAGGTTATAGCCCTTCACCTAAAATTGTTATCGTTTAGATCAGTGTATTATTGGTGGGGAATTAAAGATTAATAAAGGTAACACAAACAGAGACATCAGAAAAAATCAACAAAACCGGTATCTTGACAGATAAAGACAGTTCCAAAGCTGAAATATCTCTGACTTGTGGCACTACAAGTTTAACATATAATAGTCATGATCAGTATAACACATCAGACAGAATGAGAACACCGCATTGTACTTCTGATACTATACACAAATTTATAATCAGATAGAAACCCATTGTGATACGCCACATAATAAAGCAAACTGTGAATACATTCCGAAGCACCTGTTGTTTCCAATTTCAATATCGAGATTTTGCCCTTTTATGGAAAACCATAAGGGATAATAGTAACATCTTCTCTGATATACTATTCATATTTTATGATTTAAAGTACTGAAATAATATAAGTTTAAAATCCTTGCCAAATACTCGATATTCATAAATCATATATATCAAGAGGATAATGATTCTCAAAATTCTAAATACACTATTGAAATACATTATGAAAAATGGCTCCAGACAATATAAGTCAGTAATGACTGTTAAGTGTCTCCATACTTACCTTATGTATATAATTATCATAAAATTCTACCCTTATAAAGTATATTGACAAAGGTATGGAAATTGCAGTCATTTAACTGAAAATTGAAGCACTCAACTAAATCGATCACTGGCCGTAGAGGATGATGAAACTCTGATAAAGGAATGTACTAGTGTTAGGTCTAAAGATTTTGTTTTATCCTATATTTATAAAAACAAAACACACAGAATGCTTCTGTTATGCCTACCTACCTACCTACATCATCCCTACCTACCTACCTACCTACCTACCTACCTACCTACTTCCATACATTCACCTATTCCTACCAACCAACTGGTTTCTTGCAAAAACAGGGTTTTTATATCTCATTAGATGAAGAAAACAAAAAGGTCGTTGAAATATTCAAAATGATACCACAGAAAAAATGGAATAACTATGACAGCGTATTAGTATCACCCTAGAA